>CAIGQV010019087.1:1105991-1109186 GCA_903798115.1 Danio jaintianensis
AGATTTTTAGATACCACAGATACTTTGATGTCTTTGAAAATACAAGCATGGGCTGGCTCCACACCCCACCAGGTGGGAATGCGGGAAAGTTCACTCATCCCCTTTCCCTTATTTACATTTGAAGCATCTCCCGCACTCCCTTCTGTTCACTCACCCTTCTCTTCATCCAACTCACACAGAATGGTCATCTCAAAATATGAATGTTCTATATCAATCCAAGTGACTTTATCTATCATGTTTAATATCATTTGAAATGTCTCAGTGCGACTGGTACAATGGTCTCATTCCCTCACAAATAGACATAATCGAAATAATAGATATATAACTTCAGGTATCTTTTGACCCACTGCTAAGGGTGTGCCTTTGCCTAGGGAGCTTCCATTCAAATTACCATTTGTTCCCTATAGGCAGTAACTCTTCAGATCTAACATGCCACTAAATGCAAATGCCTATTGTTGTTCCACACACCCCCCTTTGAAGGAGATTCTTGGTCTGACTATATAAGGAAAAGTCTCAAGAAGTTCGGGGCGATTCTGTAACCAGATCAGCCCGTAGTGTGGAGCTCTCATGCTCTATGCTATGTATATTTTGAAGTCAGGTATGCATCTTTTGATCTTAGATCTATCTTTGAGAATTTGATGTCTTGTATTGATTGTTTATGAATTGACAGAATAATTAGCATAATACATATTTATCTGACTATTAAATTGTTATGTTTGAACGCATTCTGCTTACTCTGTAATTATTCATTTTAGTAGATTACGCTGTATCCTTGTTTCCGCACTTCCTGCGTCAGGTCAGTAGACGGACTAAAGTCCAGTTGAGATGGAGCATTGGGCACACTAACTGTATTTTAGGGATCCGACTGACTCTTGGTATGGATTCATGTGTACTTAGATGGAAAAAGGAGTTATTTCTGCTAGGGCAACAAGGTGTTGCACGACTAACCTAGATGTGGTGCCTGACATTTGTTTGAAAGTAATGTTGTTCTATATTAAGTGTGATGGAAAACCATGATCTTGGCTAAACCAAAATTATTATAGAGAACAGTAGTCGGTTACGTTTATAATAATGGCCTTGACCTCTGATTGGAAACGATATTATTTTTACTCAAGGGTATACATCTAAGTGGACTAGTAAAAAATACTTTAGAATGAGCAAGCATGGGAGCAGCCATCTAAAAGTATTAGTCAATTACCTCTGTTTGATATTCAAGACTGACGAGAGTGTGACCGTGAGGGACGCCTTCGGTCGAGGCGATTCCTCTGAGCGACATGAGCACCCGAATGAACAAATGTAATAGTTACGAGTAAAGACAAAAGGTTCAAACATTTCCCTAAATTCTTTCTAAATTAACAAACCGTAAAAAGCATCTTATATTATTTGTATCTTGGAGTCAGATAAAAATAATGAGGGAATACCTGAAAAGGTGTATCTATTTTAATACAACTTCTGCCAAAGATAGTAACACGCAAAGACTCTTCTGCTGTGCCATTGGCTGCCGCCGTTGGACCAGTGGGCCGGATCGTACAACATCAAATAACCATTGGGAAAGTTCTTACTGTAGTATTTCTCACAAATGTTACATGAGATCTGCTTCCTTTATGTCTGTCACTCTTATGTTTATCTGATGCAGCTGAGGCGGAGAGATTGAGGCACACTCTGACAGGCACGTGGGAACGGTGGGCGGGGAGAACCAGCATTGAAGGCACAGGCAACAAAAACAGCCACATAGTGTTTAGAGCAGTAAATTCCAACATTCTGAAAAGTATAATAAATAATCTGATGGGAAACTTTACAGGCACATTCTGGAGACACAAAAGGCTTATCTTAAATCTTGAGAAAGGGGTAAAATAGGTGCCCTTTAAACATATTCTTACAACGTGCTTTATTTACTTGATACAGTATTGTGTGCATAATTAGTCATTTTGTGCTGTGCGTAGTTGTACTTTTGTGCATGCGGGTCAGTTTAGGACCATGATCTGTTCACACTGGAAATCTGATACTGGTCACATATATAGCAACAACTTGTATAACAAAAATCAAATCTGAGAAATAAATCACATTGAGCACTAAGCCTTGCAGTGTGAACGTAGCCTTTGTGTATGCTCATTCTCCTTACTATTGCAGACATTGACTTTAGAGGACATTTTGCGATTTGGAATTTTTAAAATGACATTTAATACAGCACACAGATATTAGATTTTTGTTTTCTGTATTTATTCAGCAAAGAGTTCTATCCATTTTCTATCCATTTTTTGTATAAAAGTAGTAGGAAAAGTGCAGGACGGGTGGTGGGAGTCGTATACACACACGCACGCACGCACGCACACACACACACATGCGCACACACACCCACACACACACACACACACACACGCATGCACGCACGCACGCACGCACGCACGCACGCACGCACGCACGCACACACACACACACACACACACACACACACACACACACACACACACAGTTTTTTGTTGTTTGTTTTGTTTAGGTTTTGGGAGCAATTGAGCTTAGCTTGGATCAGGCAACTGAACCAATACCTTAAGGGTACTTTTTACTACTCTAAAATACTAATGTAGACCTTTTGAGGGTAGATAAAATTCCTGGATGACAGAGATTATGACAGTGATGGAGTGATAGATTCCAAATTATGTAGCTGCATCCTCCACACTCGTACTGTATTATTAGGAAGGATTTTTTTTGTATTTATTATACACAGGTTAGGGTTTTACTCGTTATTTCATTTATTCAAAATAGTTCACTTGCATTTCCAGGTAACAGCAGTAATACGAGCAACATAAAATACATATTTTTCATTGTATAGACATGAGTAAGGTTAATTTGGTTGCATAGACATAAGTAAGCTCATTTGAAATGGTAACTGGTCTACTTTTATTCACAAAATCAACACATTGTGCATATGTAAAATATTGGAAGCATACAGGTTGCGCTTTCTGCCATCTCAGTCTCCACTAACTACTTTCTGAATCCGATTTATATGACATGAGTAGACAAGAATTGTGTATATTCATAGGCCATTGTTGCAAGTCCCATGCAAGAAAGATACTATTTCAAATTCAAGTCCATGTTAATTTACTAACTCGCCTCAAAGACGGTAGAATACTCAAGACATGTTCGTAAATCAAGAAGCATTTTCAGAAATAAAGAATTTTTTATTCCTTAAAACAA
>CAIGQV010019087.1:1109586-1136963 GCA_903798115.1 Danio jaintianensis
ATATATATATAAAAATTATGTATGTCATGGTGGCACAAAATATCAGTGCTATGACCGCATGTCAATCAAACTCCCTGTAAAGGGTCATCTGTGATGTGCAGATTGTGTTGATCTGTCATACTCGTGCATTATTAATTCAGCAGATTAGGTGCTAAAGCAGTGGAGAAAAGGAGGGCAAATACACAAAGTGATTGGTTCGTTCTTATAAACCCCCCTGAAAGTTTAATCAGGAAGAGAGATATTGCATGTGCTCTTTCAGCCCTGTGTGCTCTTGTCTCAATGGCGACTGTCGGTATAACACAAGTGATAAACTAATGAGGTAAACAAATACTCTTGAATAGATTTTCGGCATTGCCACAATAGGGTTGCTTTTGGAGGGTAGAGATAACATTCTCGTGTCAAATTGGTTAGGGCACATGCATTGTAACTGTCTTTTCTTCATATCTTTTGGTCAGGGGTCATGAATCTTGACGGTAAAATGCCTGATGCGTTATTGTGTAGCATAGTCTTGTCATGATGATTTATAAACAGCACGGCTTACTCATGCAGATAATACTGTCTCCTGGTACAATGCGGTTTTAGTCTAATGGGCCATGCAGAGAAGGACACTGATTAATAGGGACACCTCAGAGAGATTTGTATTCGTAAAAACGTTACAAAAGATATGGAAGGAGGTGTTTAGATTAGGGCTGCCAAATGACAGGAGGTGTGGAGCTAGTAATCGATTCGATGAGTATCTTACTATTTCGCAATCGAATTAGGCAATTGTCATAGGATGCCTTTAGCCAAAATATTTAAATCACGTTTTCTGTGTTATATTGCATCTGCAACAACAATACCAAACTTATACAAAGACGTGTTTGGACATTAACGTCTGAATGCATAAGTATCCAAAGACCTGAGGAGATTTCTCTGCATGAAAGACTCGCGAATGGGAGATTAACCTGCTGCTGCTTCTCCAATAAGGTAGGAAATTGAATTTGAAAGAAATGTGGACGATGTGTGGATGATTGACAGGGCCCATAACTAACGTTAAGCAACACAACGATCTGTTAACGTGGAAGTAGTATGTCCCAAAACTTGCATACTCTTCTGTTACACACTCAAAAGTATATATATTTCCTTCACAAAAAAGTACATACTTTTAGGGCGTAGTATAAGTATGCGAATTGGGATGCAGCATACGTGTTTTGGATGTCTCCTTTGTCTGTCACACCCATTTCAGATCTTCCAGTCTCTGCTAATGAGCTGATGATCTGAATCACGTGTGTTTGGTTAAGCAGAACTGGTGGTCCTCCAGGAACGTGGTTGAGAAACACTGCTCTAGGGGAGAGCGGGGCACAAAGTAACACTTTTTGGTTTTGGCCAAATAATGAACAAAGTAATGGGGTTAGACAAACCATATTTTTTTTACCAACAACACACAAGCCTCTCTTACAAATTGGTTGTTTAAAATACTGGTTGTTTGATTGCCGGACCTATGGTTTCTGTGCAGTATTGCCAAAAGTGTCAGTAGTAAAAATGTTACTATTTACTCCACCTGTGGGGCAAGTTGTAACACCTGCTTATAAAGTCAGATTTCACACAATTAATTTAAATTCTGTTTAAATTTAAATAGTATATTTCCTCTGTACTTAACTCAATTTTTCATTCTACATAGCACAGTTTATTAATTTATTATGATCTATTATTATACAATGCATTTATTTTCATTATTAACAATAAAATATTTTTTTTTTCTATTAAATGTTTTATATAAAAAGTTCCCAACATTACACTCAAAATTCAACAATTATTTTGTTAGTTTAATTGGTGTGCAACACAATGTGGCTTATTCGTAACACCCTGTTACAACTAACCCCACTGTGTCATGTTTTCCTCAAAACTGGCTAGCAGTCACTGTGTTTTTTACATCTTTTAGCCTAGAAGACGGTAATCACAATAATATAAGATTTTACTTACATACGTTCACAGATTTTTTTTAAATAAAAAAAATCCAGTATAATAAAAAAATACTTTTATGCTGCAAAAATGGTTTCTCCTGTGTTTCTCATCCAAATTTTGCCAAACTTTTTCAATAATTGGCATGAAGATGTCTGCCGACACTGTGGTGAAAACCTCGGAAGCATGCCATGGTTAACCCTGAGCAAATACCTTAAAACTCTGTGTTACATTTTACCCCGCGTTACTTTGTACCCCGCTCTCCCCTATATCAGCTCTGCTACTCGAGCCTCAATGATGACTATTTATTAATTAATTAATTTTAAATCTATTTAAAGCAAGCCACATCGAAATGCGCAGTTCAAAATTCAGTGAAAAAGCACTTGCATGTAACCTTACTTAGGTCCATTCTCTTGTACTTCACCTTAAATATATGTGAATTCAAATAATATCCTTTTCAAAAGTCATTTTTTGAGTGTACTCTGACTTTTTTTTAATACCATTAGATTATTTTACCTGACGTATCACATCAATTTCATTATTTTGTCCAATATTGATCAAAAACACAAAGAGGAAAAAAATATATTCCATTCTTTGTTAACATGCAAATGTGTTGTTAAAACATTACCTAAACACATTTACCTAAGATTCCAGGTTGTAAATTAAATAGTTTACTCTTGAAATAGGGGTTCAGTTAGTTTAGGAATTCCTCTATTACATGACAAAACATTAATAATTTATTATTGTCACGATTTTTAGAATAAAATTCAGCGAATGCTACTATGAAGAAAACTTAAAGTATTATTATAAACAGTATTAAGTCATAATACATCATCATGTAATCAATAACTAATTACCAGTACTTAATTATGAGTATAAAAAAAGCAGACGGCTAGTGCGCATGAATAATTTAGCCTCATTATGCTGTCTCATTGTCTTTTTAACGTGGCTGGACACATCAAGCATTATCAACTCCAGTCAGACTGACTGCTCAATGGAGCACGCTGTGGGCCTCATTAGGGTATCAGTGTCTTTTGTAAAAGGAGAATATGTGCTGGGACAGATGTAGATAAGGGGAATGAACCGACGATTTATGAGAGGAGATCAAATTGGGGGTGTTGCTGATGCGTATCCTGTTCTCACAGGCCGTGGAGGACATGTTGTGGTCTTTTAGTGATAAAGCTAATGGCATGGTTCACATGAATGGATTGGTCGTAAAAGTCAGTGTAGACATAAGGTGCTACAAAGGGGTGGGTGAGGGCGGTTACACAACCAGCTAATGCAGATTAGGGGCACTAACTTGCTTTAATTACCTCATGTGTCAGAGATGGGAAGATGGACTCTTATTTGCATAAAGTGTGAGAATCAAAGGTTACAGTGCTGTTGCTATGTGATACGTGAAATATATTAGATTTAATTTGACCATGCTTTGAAATATACAGTTGAAGTCAAAATTATTAGTTCTCCTGTGATTTTGTTTTCCAATTATTTCCCAAATTATATTTAACAGATCATGGAATTTTATACAGTATTTCCTATAATATTTTTTCTTCTGTAGGACATGTTATTTGTTTTATTTCGGCTAGAATAAAATCAGTAAAAAAAATGTTAAAACCATTTTAAGGTCAATATTATTAGCCCCCTAAAAACTAATTCAAATTCTGAATTGGGTGGCGCATGTCCCAGATTTTAAACCTGGGACTATGGATAATAAATTTAAACAATGGGTATATTTAGGAATCTCTTCATTTTGTACAATTATAAAAGATGGCAAAATGGAATGCTTCCAAACTTTAAAAGATAAGTTTGGTCTTATAAACCAAGAACTATTTAGATATTTACAGTTACGGGACTATTATATCAAAGAAATACAGGATGAGGATTGAAACAATCAGCTTGTTCAGAGTTTAATTCAGAGATACAAGAAAAGTATGACTAAAACAATTTCTAAATTATATAGAGCAATAAATAATTCTAGAGGGCTCTCAACAGACTATATAAGATTACAATGGGGAAAGGAAGTGGGCATTATTTTGAATCAAGACCAATGGGTTAAAATATGTGCTGTCCCACATACCTCAACAAGCTCAAGAATGTGGCGTGAGTTCTGTTGGAAAAATTTGATAAGATTTTTTTATTACGACAAGAATTAAATCATTACAATCGGGGACTCCTCATCCTTGTCAAGTCATGTCAAGTCAAGTTTATTTATATAGCGCTTTTCTCAATGTAGATTGTGTCAAAGCAGCTTAACATAGTTCTAGTAAAGTCCAGATTTCAGAGTTGAAGTTCAGTTTAGTTTAGTTCATTGTGGTTTAAATTTCACTGCTGAAAGTTCAAACACTGTAGAGCAAATCCACCGAAGCACAGCTCCACAAGTCCCGATCCGAGCAAGCCAGTGGCGACAGTGGCGAGGAAAAAAAACTTCACCAATTGACGAAGTGAAGGGAAAAAAAACCTCGAGAGAAACTAGGCTTTGTTAGGCACGACCATTTTTCATCTGGCCAAACTTCCTGTTCAGAGCTGCAGTCTAGGCGCTGGAGGCTGAAGAAGCTGGACGTCCATCGTGGAGAAGCTGCAGGTGTGAGTAGGGCACCGGCAGGCGGTCAGGTTGGCCCGCAGGAGGAACTGGAGGAACTGTGGGGTAGAAGAGGCACATCATGCGCATATATTCTGGCAGTGCTCAAGAATTCATAGTTTTTGGGAAACTGTACACTCCGCTATCAATGGTATTCCTAGATCATTCGAAGTACTTTATCTAGGAGATATTCCTATTAAACTTAAAAAGGAGGATAGATATCTATTTAAGATATTTTTGGCTACAAGTAAAAAAAGCTATAACCTGGAAATAGTATAAAGAAGACCCACCAACTAAAGGCAAGGTTATTGTGGCTACTAAGTTTGCACCTAAATCAACAATTTATAGGATCATCAAGAACTTCAAAGAAAGAGGTTCAATTCTTGTTAAGAAGGCTTCAGGGCGTCCAAGAAAGTCCAGCAAGTGCCAGGATCGTCTCCTAAAGAGGATTCAGCTGCGGGATCGGAGTGCCACCAGTGCAGAGCTTGCTCAGGAATGGCAGCAGGCAGGTGTGAGCGCATCTGCACGCACAGTGAGGCGAAGACTTTTGGAAGATGGCCTGGTGTCAAGAAGGGCAGCAAAGAAGCCACTTCTCTCCAAAAAAAACATCAGGGACAGATTGATCTTCGGCAAAAAGTATGGCAAATGGACTGCTGAGGACTGGGGCAAAGTCATATTGTGAAGCCCCTTTCCGATTTTTTGGGGCATCTGGAAAAAGGCTTGTCCGGAGAAGAAAAGGTGAGCGCTACCATCAGTCCTGTGTCATGCCAACAGTAAAGCATCCTGAGACCATTCATGTGTGGGGTTGCTTCTCATCCAAGGGAGTGGGCTCACTCACAATTTTGCCCAAAAACACAGCCATGAATAAAGAATGGTACCAAAACAACCTCCAACAGCAACTTCTTCCAACAATCCAACAACAGTTTGGTGAAGAACAATGCATTTTCCAGCACGATGGAACACCGTGCCTTATATCTAAATGGCTCGGGGACCAAAACGTTGAAATTTTGGGTTCATGGACTGGAAACTCCCCAAAACTTAATCCCATTGAGAACTTGTGGTCAATCCTCAAGAGGAGAGTGGACAAACAAAAACCCACTAATTCTGACAAACTCCAAGAAGTGATTACGAAAGAATGGGTTGCTATCAGTCAGGATTTGGCCCAGAAGTTGATTGAGAGCATGAAAAAGAAGGGCCAACACTGCAAATACTGACTCTTTGCATAAATTTCATGTAATTGTCGATAAAAGCCTTTGAAATGTATGAAGTGCTTGTAATTATATTTCAGTACATCACAGAAACAACTGAAACAAAGATCTAAAAGCAGTTTAGCAGCAAACTTTGTGAAAACTAATATTTGTGTCATTCTCAAAACTTTTGGCCACGACTGTACAAATAGAGATCTTTGAAAAGAAATGGAGTAAATGGCTGGCTTTCTCAATGATTGCCTAATTACCCTAACTTGCCATAGTTTCAAGCCTTTAAATTGAAAGCACTTCAAGCTGAATACAAGTATCTTGAAAAATATCTAGTAAAATATTATGTATCGTTATCATGGCAAAGATAAAAGAAATCAGTTATTAGAAATTAGTTATTAAAACTATTATGTTTAGAAATGTGTTGAAAAAAATCTTCTTTCCTTTAAACAGAAATTGGTTAAAAAAAAAATGTACATTGGGCTAATAATTGAGGAGGGAGACTTCAACTGTATATAAATATAATACACATACAGTGGATATATCAAAATTAGATTTTAAAAACATCACTAGTCTCCCACAAGACATCACTAGTCTCTCACACTTTTCAGCTGGGGTCTTGCTACAATTTTTTTTCAATCAGGTTTAGGTCAGGACTTTGAGCTGCCATTCCATTATATTAAAGTTCTCATCTTAAAAAAAAGTGTTACTCGGTTTGCTGTGTGACAGGGCTCTCTGTCCTGCATGAAAATTGCTGGCTGATTGAGTGATGAAAGTGTCGAAGGAACTGCATGTTTCTGAAGGAGCTTCTGATAAACATTTGCAAATCCAGAAAACCTTCTCTTTCAATTTTCACTGGCTTTTTTACATACATTTGGTTCAGTCTCGCCACAGTTTGATGACAACCTAATGTTTCCCATCTGACTCAAATAAATTAAACTTGCTTTCATCACTAAAGTACATTTCAGACCACTTCTCTGTCCAAACAACATACTCCTTTGGAAAAGTTAGTTGAGTCTTTTCATTCTTTCTGCTGATGATGGTTTTAAATTTTCTTAAACATTGAGACATTGTAAGTTGAGATACCAATCCTTAACCTGTTCAGAGAAGAAATGGTGAGCAATTCCAGATCCACTGTTTAACCAGTTGCCCATTGCGATTCTCAATATTGCCCTGTCCTGTCATTTGACTTTCGTAGTGACACTTTGAAGATGCAATATTTTAGAAATCACAGATTTGGAATGACCATCTTCTCCTTCTGTGGTTGAAAGGGTCCCTTTGATCTTCATCTGGACAACATGCTGTTTCAATCCCTTTGGAAGGGCTAACCATCTGGCAAAGTCAGTGAAAAGTGGAAAGTTAGACTGCCAGTAAAATAGGGTCAGATCATTAGGAAAATTACTCCCAAGTGCCAGATTAACACCAACAACTTGGAGGAATCTGAAAGCCTTCTCTAATTTTGATCAGTGTTCCTTTTAAAATACGTTATAGAAGTGTTTGTACTGGCTCCAAAATATATGTAACTCATGAAATATGCTTAAATAGTGTAAAAACTAAAAAATATGCTCCTTTACACCTGTTGGAACCACACATAGGACTAAGTAGTGACCTCGAATTTAGATTTTCGTTGTGTTTGTATGTGGGAAATAAATCCTTCATTCATGCATTTTCCTTCGACTTTTTATCGACTAATTATCAGGGGTCACCACAGCAGAATAAACCGTCAACTATTCCGGCATATGTTTTATGCAGCGGATGCTGCAACCCAGTACTGGGAAAAACCCATACACTCTCTCATTCACGCATGCACTCATACACTAAGGCCAATTTAGTTAATCCAATTCAATTATACCGCATGTCTTTGGTCTGTGGGGGAAACTGGAGGAAACCTACGCAAACACGGGGAGAACATGCAAACTCCACACAGAAATGCCAACTGGCCCAGCCGGGACTCAAACCAGCGACCTTCTTGCTGTGAGGCGACAGTGATAACCACTGAGCCACTGTGCTGCCTGGGAATTAAATAAACTAAAATAATATAAATAACATAAATAACTAAAATATAAAAATTTTAGCAAGTAATGTACAAATCTTGATATGTCCCAAGTAGGGTTGTCAAAATTATTGACTTTCATACTACTAATAATAATTCGTTTAATTTATATAGCAGTTTTTTTGGCCAATCAAAGCACTTTACTTTGGCAGGAATCTCCTCAACCTCCTTCAGTGTGCAGCATCCACCTAGAAGAGAAGATGACATATTGGTGGAGATGAGACAGACCGATGAAGCCAATTAGTAAATATGCGGATGGTTAGGAGGTCATGATGGACAGAGGCCAGTGGGCAAGTTTGACCCCTACACTTTTCGAAGGACATCTTGAGATTTTTAATGGCCACAGAGAGTCAGAACCTTGGTTTAACATCTCATCTGATGACAGTGCTCACTGACAGAATAGGCCATTTTGAGGGATCTAAACAAAAACAATTGTCTCAACGTATTTCTTGTTTTACATTTTTAATTTCTATAGCTTTCGAGAATCCAAAAAGAGACACATATTGATAAATAATTTAATGATTGCTGTTTTACATGTAGTTATGATTGAATTGCCTCTTGTTACAGTTATGATATAGTTTGATAACAAGCAGGAAATGTTCATGGGCCAATGACATGACCACTTTGAAATGGTCTATAGTGTCCCCATCACTGTACTGCGGCAATAGGCCCAGAATGAGCACCCACTACAGGCCTCACTAGCCCCTCTTCCAACCCCAACCTGGATTTCCCATGTAATCTCCCATCCAGGCACTAACAAGGCTCAATCCTGCTTAGCTTCAGTGGGTGACCATGCAAGAGCTGCAGAGTGCTAGCTGCCAGCAAGGATTTTCCAGAGATTTTCAATGAGGTTAAGTTCAGGACTCTGGGTTGGCCATTTTAGTACTTCAATGTTTTCATCTTCAAAGAACTGCTTTACATGTTTTGCTGAAATGTGCTGTATGTCAGGGTGCTCAATTATGTTCCTGAAGATCTACCTTCCTGCTGAGTTCAGCTGAAACCTTGATCAGACACACCTGTATTTAATTACCAAGTGCTCCTTCAGATCCTACTTAGTTGGTTTAGTTGTGTTTCGTAGAAGTTGGAGCTGAACTCTGCAGGAAGGTAGATCTCCAGGAACAGGGTTAAGCACCCTGCTGTATGTAGTATTGATTTATACTAAAGTTCTCGCTAACATTTGAGCACTGTTGAGTATGTTCTTAAACACTGCTGATTGGCCATTGGCTCAACAACTCCCAGATGTTAGCAATAAATGGACATTTTTAAAATTTGACTATTGAATGGAACTGAAGTCGATAATTTCGATAACCATAGTGTAAAGGATCAAATAGGACTTTTGTTTTGAATGCCCAATTATGTTGAAGTCACCAAGTAAACAGATTTTCTTTAATCAGAATATCCATTGATTTCAAGAGAAGTAGCAATGTCATTTTTTTTTCTTTTTAATCCCTTTTTAATCCCTTTTTCAATCAATCTCTTTTCGTATTTGCTTCACTGACTGCCATAGTAAAGGGCTATTGGTACTTTAGCACTTTTACTTTATGTCCTTTTGTTCAATCTCTTTGTGTTTTCATTATATTCCAGTATTATTTACAGTTGGCATGATAGCTCGCTTAAGAGCGTTACTGTAGAAATTAAAAAGAAGAAACTGATTAGCCAGGCTTTGTGAATGAGAGGTCAAGTGGGACTTTGTTGGTTGAAGTGCTTTGCTCTGCCACACATCTTCTGACAGCTGCTTCTGTTACCTTTTCACTCTGGCCTAAATAATTCATCCAGGAAGGACAGCTGTGCCGCAAAGAAGGCGGTATCAGGTCAATGACCTTTGTGAATGCACAATAGTGTTATGGTGTCATTGTTTTTGTAGAGATGAGGAAGTCACATATTGGATGAATACAGATTGTATATATTATTTTTATATGCAAAATTGTATTGATTATGGCACACTACCACTACTAATCTGTATAAACATTTCTCTTAAAAATAAAGTAAACATTAAACATATTTCAGTTAGTCACATTGTAACGACAATAATAACCATAGGTTTATTTGTGTATATGTGTGTGTGTTGTTTGTGGTCATTATGCAGGTTTGTGTGTGTGTGGTGTCCTGGCCCCCCCACCTCAGTGCACGGGTGACTGTGCCTGTTAGGGTTACATTCATAAAAGATTCACATGTCTGATCACTTCCTAATGACTGAGCCCCTGATTAATTCCTCTTCCTGTTTTAAAAATTCAGCATCACTTTATTTTCCTTTGGAAGCCTCTCCACCATAGTCACATGTTTGTTATTTTTATATGCGTTTGAGATTAAGAACCCATCCATGTATGTGCCATCTGCTAATTGCAATATATATATTTTTTAAACATATAAATTAAGTGCTAATCATATGCCAATGATGCGTTAAAACTATTAATGAAATTAAACTGACTTGTTTTGTCTGGTTGTTGAATTAGACTGTTTACAGTACCTAGTCACTGCTCTTTAATCCTGTGTTTTGACTGTGTGTGTGTGTGTGTGTGTGTGTGTGTGTGTGTGTGTGTGTGTGTGTGTGTGTGTGTGTGTGTGTGTGTGTGTGTGTGTGTGTGTGTGTGTTTGGGGGTGGGGGTTGTACACTCTGTATTCAAAGAAAGAGAGCAACAAAAGAAGCACAGTCTGACAAAACAAGCACATTCATAGCAATTCAATAGATAATATTACTGAAATATTCAACTTAAACTGCTTAATTGAACCCTTATTATTAATTTTATGTGGTCTTACATTTCTTTTACACACTCACCGGCCACTTTATTAGGTACACCTGTCCAACTGCTCGTTAATGCAAATTTCTAATCAGCCAATCACATGGCAGCAACTCAATGCATTTAGGCATGTAGACATGGTCAAGACAATCTGCTGCAGTTTAAACCGAGCATCAGAATGGGGAAGAAAGGTGATTTAAATTACTTTGAACGTGGCATGGTTGTTGGTGCTAGATGGGCTGGTCTGAGTATTTATGAAACTGCTGATCTACTGGGATTTTCACGCATAACCATCTCTAGGGTTTACAAAGAATGGTCCGAAAAAGAGAAAATATCCAGTGAGTGGTAGTTCTGTGGGCGCAAATGCCTTGTTGATGCCAGAGGTCAGAGGAGAATGGCCAGACTGGTTCGAGCTTATAGAAAGTACAGTAACTCAAATAACCACCCGTTACAACCAAGGTATGCAGAAGAGCATCTCTGAACGCACAACACGTCCAACCTTGAGGCGGATGGGCTACAGCAGCAAAAGATCACACCAGGTGGCACTCCTGTCAGCTAAAAAACAGGAAACAATTTGCACAGGCTCAGCAAAATTGGACAATAGAAGATAGGAAAAATGTTGCCTGGTCTGATGAGTCTTGATTTCTGCTGCGACATTCGGATTGTAGGGTCAGAATTTGCATCAACAACATGAAAGCATGGATCCATCCTGCCTTGTATCAACGGTTCAGGCTGGTGGTGGTGGTGTAATGGTGTGGAGGATATTTTCTTGGCACACTTTGGGCCCATTAGTACCAATTGAGCATCGTGTCAATGCCACAGCCTACCTGAGTATTGTTACTGACCATGTCTATCCCTTTATGACCACAGTGTACCCATGTTCTGATGGCTACTTCCAGCAGGATAATGTGCCATGTCATAAAGTGTGAATCATCTCAGACTGGTTTCTTGAACATGAAAATGAGTTTACTGTACTCAAATGGCCTCCACAGTCACCAGATCTCAATCCAATAGAGCACCTTTGGGATGTGGTGGAACAGGAGATTCAAATCTGCAGCAAATCTGCAGCAAATCTTCAGCAACTGCGTGATGCTATCATGTCAATATGGACCAAAATCTCGAAGGAATATTTCCAGTACCTTGTTGAATCTATGCCACGAAGGATTAAGGCAGTTCTGAAGGCAAAAGGGGGTCCAACCCGGTACTAAAGTGTACCTAATAAAGTGGCTGGTGAGTGTATATTGCAATTATATTGTATTGTTTTTCATATATGCGTTATATTCATCTGTGCATTTTTTTTCTCTTGTGTTGCTTGCTTGTAAACTGCTGAGGAAAGCAACTTTTAAGGGCACTATCCAAAATGAATGTATTTGCACAATATATTGTTTCAGCATCGATATCGCAATGTGCGAATCCATAATAGTCACACCGCGGTATCTGCAATGTCGAGTCCGCATTAAAGTTGACCAGACAATACAGTTCAAAACATTGTGTATTGTGTCAAAGTTTAATCTTAGAGTTAACCTTTATCATTTGTATGTGTGTGAGAATTTCAAGCTAATTTAAACCACTTGGGCACAAGAAATTATAATATGCGTAGCTTAAAGAATAATTGTACATAACTATTTATACAATGAAGACAATGCAGTGTTAGTTGCAACATAGGCTCATTCTGAAAACGTAGCCCTATATACATTTCTGGAGATCGCAAATGATGTAGCCAGAAGTACGTATGGCTGCATTTCGTCTTTAAAATGAACGCTATGGGGCGGTATGACTTACTAGCTGGCCGCTTACCTTTACCTAAATTTGAGATCTGAAAAAGCATATACGGCGGCCTCTGGTGAATTCACGAAAACAAAAACTGCAAAAAAACTTAGCTCCTGGGATGTATTTGGCGCTCTCTAGAAATGTATATAGCGGTACGTTTTCAGAATGAGCCTGGGTTGGTTATTTTACATCTGATTACTCAATTTCTGTGTGTGAATACTGTTAGACTCTTCAGAAAAACCTGTTTATATAATTTGTATCTTTGCTCTGTTGTATTTATCTATGCATGTAATTTGTTTATTTTATTTTATGCAGACACGTTCCCCTGTAAAATCATCCCAATCAATCTAAAATGACGAATTCTTACCAAATAGAGCTTTTCAAGTCATCCGGTGAAATTGTAATCATATTGCAATATCTACATTCATTCATTCATTCATTTTCTTTTCGGCTTAGTCCCTTTATTAATCTGGGGTCGACACAGCGGAATGAACCAACCACTTTTCCAGCATATGTTTTACGCAGCGGATGCCCTTTCCAGCTGCAACCCATCACTGGGAAACATCCATACACACACTCATTCACACACATACACTGTGGACAATTTATCCTACCCAATTCACCTATACCACATGTTTTTGGACTTGTGGGGGAAACCGGAGCACCCGGAGGAAACCCACGCGAACACGGGGAGAACATGCAAACTCCACACAGAAACGCCAACTGACCCAGCCGAGGCTCGAACCAGCGACCTTCTTGCTGTGAGGCGAATGTGCTACCCACTGCGCCACCGTGACGCCGCAATATCTACATATATAAGATAAACTAAATATTGCTTGTATATAAGTCTAATAAGCTAACATAAGTCTATGTATAGATAATATGTTCATAATTAAAATACTGTTAGAGAATGTTTTAGTTTGGCATAAATGCATTTCGCAGAAGGGGGAAATCATATTCCTTCATAACTCAGAGACTACTTGAGATATTAGTCTTCTTTTTTATACAGGATACAAATACAGACACAATAAGTAATAATACAATAAAGATATTTTCATTAATAAGGAAAAATTTGAGAATGAATGAAAAAATTGTCATCCTAAACCATAAAGTATCGCAAACAAATGAAGTCTACTTAAGTCACTTTAACTTTGGATAGCGTCCAATTATGTTATATGTTCGAAATTATTTTAGATGTTGTATATTCTATTTGCACAGAAGTCTAGGAAACTATTCTAGACGTCGCTACATTTTAGTTATTTATTATGTCTTTCTTTTCTAATCCTTTAAAACCTGTTTTAACACATTTAATCTGTTTTGAATCATTTTTATTCTTTGTTGCTTTTGTTTCTTATACTTGTTTCTTTTATTCTTGTTTATGTAAAGCACTTTAAATTACCATTGTGTATGAAATGTGCTATATAAATAAACTTACCTTTTTTAAATATATTGTTTACTCAGTAGCTAAGGAGTAAAATAAATGAAACATAAAAAAATGTACTGAGCAATTGCATAATACACATTTGTTTTCAGTAAACCTCATTTACCTTGATTCAGTATAATAATTATTTAAAATCTGACATGACAGGTCAGATTTCATTTTTTTATAATATCATATTGGAAATATTAAATCAGATATCTGAAGTGTTCATACTTTGCACACTATTCGTACACTACCTGACAAAAGTCTTGTCGTTGATCCCAGTTGTAAGAGCAACAAATAATAGCTTGACTTCTAGTTGACCATTTGGAAAAGTGGCAGAAGGTAGATTTTTCCGATGAATCATCTGTTGAACTGCATCCCAATCATCACAAATACTGCAGAAGACTTATTGGAACCCACACGGACCCAAGATTCTCACAGAATCAGTCAAGTTTGGTGAAAGAAAAATCATGGTTTGGGATTACATACAGTATAGGGGCGTGCGAGAGATCTGCAGAGTGGATGGCAACATCAACAGCCTGAAGTATCAGGACATTTGTGTTGCCCATTACATTACAAACCACAGGAGAGGCCAAATTCTTCAGCAGGATAGCGCTCCTTCTCATACCTCCACATCAAAGTTCCTGAAAGCAAAGAATGTCAAGGTGTTCCAGGATTGGCCAGCCCAGTCGCCAGACATGAACATTATTGAGCATGTCTGGGGTAAGATGAAGGAGGAGGCATTGAAGATGAATCCAAAGAATCTTGATGAACTCTGGGAGTCCTGCAAGCACGCTTTCTTTGCCATTCCAGATGACTTTATTAATAAGTTATTTGAGTCATTGCAGAGATGTATGAATGCAGTCCTCCAAGCTCATGGGAGTCATACACAATATTAATCCTTTTCCCACTGCACCATGACTTTATATTCTATACTGTACATTATTTCTGTTAAGTGACAAGGCTTTTGTCTAAACAAAGTCAGATCTTACTATCTTAATTAAATAATTAAAAATCAAGGCATGATCAAATTTTACTTTGGTAAAATAAGCGTAATCTAGAGGCCTTTGCCTTTCATATACGCCACTTCTGGTACCAAATGATCAACTAGAAGTCAAGTTATTATTTGTTGTTCCTAAAACTTGGATAGGCGACAAGACTTTTGTCAGGTAGTGTATATACAATATTATTGAAACGGTATTGTGGTAGGACAGTGTGCTATAGCCCATTTTATATCAAACAATTAATACATAAATACACTTCATTGATCATGTATTATACACATGGACATTACCAGGACATTATATAATGTATAACTGCAGGTTAACTATATTTATATACTGTCCAACCAGTACACAACTCCTTTTATTTTAAAATTTGGACTGTAATATATTAATAATGCATACCTTTTTGTAAAGCTGCTTTGAAACGATCATTTTTGTGAAAAGCACAATACAAATAAACTTGAATTGAAATGAAACAAAACCTAATTAGAGAAACTGTAACGCTCCACATAGTATTTCTCCTGAACAGAAGCAGTGACTAGAGAGAGAGAAAATACAGAGTATAGCAGGGTTGATCCTCTTAAGACACTCATTGATGCCTTGTCGGTCTGTGTCCAAATTAAGCTGAGCTTTACGGTATTTATAGGGAGACTCCTGTGCTCTCCTAGAACTCCTGCTGTGACTTTGCGGAAGGTTCTAGGACAGACATATTACTGCTGCATGAAAGGGCAAACTCTGGACTGGTGAAAGCTGTGTTTCTGGGACTTCCTAATGATGTTGTTTTTGTTTGTATGTACAGTACAGTTAAAGGCAAAATTATTAGCCTGTGAAACTGTAATTCTTTCTTCTCGTTTTTCCCATAAAAACTATATTTTACAGAGGACATTTTCACATTTTCTTTTATTTTCTTATATATATTTTTTTTTTCTGGAGAAAGTCTTTTTTATTTTTTTTTATTTTTTTTTTTTATAAATAAAAGAATAATTTTAAGGTCAATATTATTAGCCCTCTTAAGAAATATATTTATTTGATTGGCTACAGAACAAACCACTGTTGTCAAATTACTTGTCTAATTAATCTATCTTGCTTATAGTTAACCTAATTAACCCAGTTACACCTTTAAATGGCACTTTAAGCTGAATACTAGTATCTTGCTAAATAGTTAGTAAAATATTGTGCACTTTCATCATGGCAAAGACAAAATAAATTAGTTTTCTAGAAATCAGTAATTAAAAGTATTATGTTTTAAAATGTGTTTTAAAACATTGTCTCTCCTTTTAATAGCACTTGGGAGTATTTTTTAAAATAATTTAAATTTCACAAGAAGGCTAATAATTTTGTCTTCAACTGTATTTGTTCATTCATTCATTCATTCATTCATTCATTCATTCATTCATTCATTCATTCATTCATCCATATTTATGTTTCAAAGGTTTCAGGTTTCATATTGAAATGGGCATAGAAAGAACTGAATGGAGAATTGGTGAGAATTTGGGGGTTGTGCTGATATTGGGGGTTATATGGGTATTTTTGGGGGGTAATCCAAAAAAATGCAGTGTATTCACACTTTGGTGTTTGTAGTTGCTTGCTGGGTCAAGTCAAAAGTCTTTCCTCAAGATTTATCATCTGCATTGGAAGTGTTCGTGCTGCCTTAAAATGCAAGTGCATTGGAAATAGTGATAGCATATCTCTCCTCAACAAACAACTGAGATAAATCTAATGGATAGAATGATGTGGAAACAAGCAACACCTCAGATTATGCAGCTCGTTACACTTCTAAGTAGGGGTGTAACGATACACTCAAGTCAAGATTCGATACGTCTCTCTATACTGACATATCTTGATACTCAAATTTAAGACTGACACGTCCATTATTTTAAAGATTTTCACCTAAATCGGAAAGTTAGGAGCTACTTTTATACTTCTTTTAAATGTTTTGTGAATACGGGCATAGTGAAATGGTGATTTATTTTTACTTTAACCAGAAATCAACAGAACACCCAAGCTACCACAGACGCAATGCGCTAACAACCCTTTAGCAACCACCTAGCAACACTTACAACAATGTATTCCTGCTATTATTTCTTGGTATTAACTAATTACATGTAATTTGTATTATGTAATCAGATTGTGGGGCGACACCGTGGCTCAGTGGTTAGCACTGTCGCCTCACAGCAAGAAGGTCGCTGATTTGAGTCCCGGCTGGGCCAGCTTGCATTTCTGTGCGGAGTTTGCGTGTTCTCCCCGTGTTCACGTGGGTTTCCTCTGAGTGCAGCTAGAAGGGCATCCGCTGTGTAAAACATATGCTGTATAAGTTAGCGATTCATTCCGCTGTGGCGACCCCTGATGAATTAAGGGACTAAGCCGAAGGAAAATGAATGAATGAATGAATAATCAGATTACAAAATATTAGTACTTAGAATATGTTACACTTTAACATAGTCATAATCAGATAACAATTACCTTAAATTTACACAGTGGGGGGCGACGCGGTGGCGCAGTGGGTAGCACGTTCGCCTCACAGCAAGAAGGTCGCTGGTTCGAGCCTCGGCTGGGTCAGTTGGCATTTCTGTGTGGAGTTTGCATGTTCTCCCCGTGTTCGCGTGGGTTTCCTCCGGGTGCTCCGGTTTCCTCCGGGTGCTCCGGTTTCCCCCACAAGTCCAAAGACATGCGGTATAGGTGAATTGGGTAAGCTAAAATTGTCCGTAGTGTATGTGTGTGAATGAGTGTGTATGAATGTTTCCCAGTGATGGGTTGCAGCTGGAAGGGCATCCGCTGCGTAAAACATATGCTGGATAAGTTGGCGGTTCATCCCGCTGTGGCGACCCCAGATTAATAAAGGGACTAAGCCGAAAAGAAAATGAATGAATGAATGAATTACACAGTGGGAGTACGTATTCTTAATGTCATATCATTTGATTTATTTATTTCGAACAGTATAATCACACTCTTAAAAGTAATCATTCAAACACAAATAATCAACAAAAATCAACAAAACTTCTACATGTGCAAACTCAAAAATAACATTTGATTTTAACCAGTTCGAAATGGATCGGGATGAAGCACAAGCTGATTTACGCACAAGCTTTGAAAAATTACTAAATTGAAATGCCATGTTATTATCATTTACATGAATTTGTCATTCATTCATTCATTCATTCATTCATTCATTTTCCTTCGGCTTATTCATCAGGGGTCGCCACAGCGGACTTATCAAGCCGACTTATCCAGCATATGTTTTACACAGCGGATGCCCTTCCAGCTGCAATCCAATACTGCGAAACATTCATACACACTCATTCACACACATACACTACGGCCAATTTAGTTTACCCAATTCACCTATAGCGCATGTCTCTGGGCTGTGGGGGAAACCGGAGCACCCGGAAGAAAACCCACGCCAACACGGGGAGAACATACAAACTTCACACAGAAATGCCAACTGATCCAGCCGGGACTCGAACCAGCGGCCTTCTTGCTCTGAGTGCTAACCATTGAGCCACCGCGTCGCCCCACATAAATTTGTGATTAATGCTTTTAAATATGAGGATTCTTGAAAATGTTTTCAACTCACAAACCCGCAAAAATTCAGTTTTTATATAAACCCCAGATTGGGAAACCCTACTGTACTGTGATGTTTAAAGTATTTTTAATGTTGATATAAAAACTAATAAAACAAAATGGACTTTCTTTCTCTTTGCGCTTTATATCTATATACATTCATGGGCAAGTTAAAAATGCTATATCCTGATTACTTTTCTGATGTAAAGTCATCTTTAAATCATCACTGTAAAAAATGATTGCGCCAATTAGTTATCACAACTTAATATTTTGAGTTCATTTAACTTATCTGGATTGAATGTGACATATGTGACATTGACATAACTTATAAGTTTTACTTGGCTGAACTTATTAGACTTAAAAAAAAAAAACGAGTCAGCTGAACTCATATATATTAGTTAACTGCTTCGAACATCTGAGCTTTAAATAGTACAAATATGTGCAAATGAGGGTGGCACGGTGGCTCAGTGGGCTCACGCTGTCGCCTCACAGCAAGAAGGTCGCTGGTTTGAGCCTCAGCTGGGTCAGTTGGCAGTTCTGTGTGAGTTTGCATGTTCTCCCCGTGTTCGCGTGGGTGTCCTCCGGTTTTTCCCCACAAATCCAAAGACATGCGCTATAGGTGAATTGAGTAAGCTGAATTGTCCGTAGTGTATGTGTCTGAATGAGAGTGTATGGGTGTTTCCCAGTGATGGGTTGCAGCTGGATGGGCATCCGCTGCGTAAAACATATGCTGGATAAGTTGGCGGTTCATTCCGTTGTGGTGACCCCAGATTAATAAAGGGACTAAGCCGAAAAGAAAATGAATGAATGAATGTGCAAATGAAAACGAATACATTTTTAATGAAATAAATCCACTTTAAAATTGTATTTGCATGCTTTTTGTAATTTTATTTATATATATTTTTATATAAATTTATTTATATTGTAATACTTTTACTTAAATTTATGAAGTTTACTTTTGGATGACGTCAGACGATGAATGTCTCTCTGCAGGTTTAGAATTTGATTGTGCTGGTAAGCAATGGTTAAGGCTTATGCCATTTTATCATTGTAATGTTGTGGAGGTTCTTCTCAAATACCTGCTTCTATGGTGAAATTTGTATTTGCAGACCTTAAATAATTTAATTAATTAATTAATTCAAGGTAAGTAATGTGGCACGTTGGGTAGGCTAAATTGGCCGTAGTGTATGTGTGTGAATGAGTGTGTATGGATGTTTCCCAGTGATGGGTTGCAGCTGGAAGCACTTAGATAAGTTATAAATGTCAATATATAAGAAATGTGCTTCAATACTGCAATAAAGGTATTCCATAAAGTTCCATAAAACCATAAAGGGTTTGGTTTTTGTTGCTATTCCAAGCTTTTACACAGGTGTTTATGTCAATGCACTGTGAAAAATGTAATCACAAAATGTCAAGACAAGAAATATTTTTATGTTGCTTATTTTAATAAGTTAGTCAGATTTCAACTAAATATTTGAAGTAATACAAAGTTTAACCTAATATTTTCAGTCAGTTTGATGTAAGTTGAGATGACTAGAAAAGTTGATTGAATTCAACTCAAAACATTTTAGACAGCAAGAATTTTGTAATGCTGATGATACACGGCAACTTTTTGAGCAATGTTGCCAGGCAATTTTGCAAAGAGATGTTGTTTGGTTTCTTTCCTATTAAGAATGGGCAGCAATATTGTATCTTTAACCTATTGCCCTAATTAGTTACCCCATGTCTGACCTGGTTGCCCATTTATGGCATCATTTCCCAAAGGTGCCCAGCGACATTGCACAAAATGTTGCCCTGTGTATCATGAGCATTACAGTGTGTGTGCTATTTATACATACAGAAGCAATATTTACAACGTGAAACATTTGATTAATTTTTCCCCATTTTTTAAAATTTTATTTGACATAATTTGCTTGATTTTTCGTGTTTTCAGAGTTGTCAATTTTCAAACCAAGAATGGTGCCACACCACTATACCTTGCATGTCAGGAGGGCCACCTGGAAGTTGTCCAGTACCTGGTGAAGGACTGCGGGGCGGAGCCAAGTATCAGAGCCAATGATGGGATGACACCACTGCACGCTGCTGCCCAGATGGGACACAACACTGTCATTGTCTGGCTGGTGAGCTGAAAACAGCTTTTATTATTATTTCTTTTATTATTTCAGTGGATTAGGGACAGCATTGCTAATGGTTTTTGTCAATATTTTTGACCCCAAAAATAAGGAGTAACTCCTTAACAGTAATAATTAAACACTGAGAGCTTAGTATATGTGTTAAGCTTAAGACTATTGGACCATATTTAATACACAAAGTACTCTAAATGATCATATCTTCCTACATGAGCAACATTATTAGCATTACAAAAATCTTGCTAAAATAAATAACGTACATTTATCAAATAGGATGTATTTACTCATTCATTCATTTTCCTTCGGCTTAGTCCATTATTTATCAAGAATCGCCACAGCGGAATGAACCACCAACTATTCCGGCATATGTTTTATGCTGCGGATGCCCTTCCAGCCGCAACCCTGTACTGGGAAACACCCATACACTCTTGCATTGACACACACTACAGCCAATTTAGTTCATCCAATTCACCTATAGCGCATGTCTTTGGACTGTGGGGCAAACCAGAGCATCGGGAGGAAACCCATGCCAACACGGGGAGAACATGCAAACTCCACACAGAAATGCCAACTGACCCAGCCGGGACTCGAACCAGCGACCTTCTTGCTGTGAGGCGACAGTGCTAACCACTGAGCCACTGTGCCGCCTATGATGTATTTATGTATCATCAAGGAGCTTGTGATCAAGGAGCTTTCATCTTTAATAAAAAAACACTCCACTTATTTTAGGAAGTAGAGTAGTTTTACAAGTCTCCTAGAGTAAAACATTTGAGTTTTACCATTTTTGAATCCATTCAGCATATCTCTGTATATGGCGGGAGCACTTTTATTGTAGTTAGCTTAGCATAAATCATTGAATTGGATTAGACCATTAGCATAGAGCAGGGGTGCTCAACCCTGTTCCTGGAGATCTACCTTCCTTCAGATTTCAGTTGCAACCCAAATCAAACACACCTGCCTGTAATTATTAAGTGCTGTTCAGGTCCTAATTAATTGGTTCATGTGTGTTTGATCAGGGTTGGAGCTGAACTCTGTAGGAAGGCAGATCTCCAGGAACAGGGTTAAGCAACCCTGGCATAGAGTCTAGACATATCGGTCTAGAACATAGCAACTATTCATTTTTCATTGGTCCTAGTACACGTGGTTAATACTACAGAATAGTCAAGCTTTAAAGAATAAAAATATCGAAAGTCTTCCTTGAAATTACTAAACAAGACAGATACTAATTGTCTAATCCAATTCAATGATGTATGCTAAGCTAAGCTAAAAGTGCTCCAGCTAGACCCAGAGATCAGCTGAATGGATTAAAAATGGTAAAACTCAACTGTTTAACTGTAGGGGAGTTGAAAAATGATGTTATTTACCCTGAAAATCAGGGTGTTCCTTTAAAACTTAGCACTTAAACAACTTTATTTGGATATTTAAAGCAATGAATTATATTTATATGCATTTTGTACAAGTAGTCTGCTAAATTATTGTGAAAATACAGTTGATTTACATTTGTGGCCATATGAATACCAAGTCAACCAAATTGCAATTGTTGCCCAATTTGAACCACTAAGTAAAACTGAGGTGTTTATGTAATTTCTTTTGGTTAAAAACGATTTTGTATGTGTGATCTTAAAAGTATGATCTGTTAACCACAGTAATGTCAATTAAAGATACTTGTTTAACTCTAGGGGACTAAAATTAGCCTATTTCCAAAACAAGTTCCTTTAACCAGTTGATGGATGCCATATACCGTTTCTAAGACTGTGTGAAATCCGCTGGAAATCTGTATCAGTGCTCCTCCGCATTTGCTTGATTGTGTTTAATTATACAATCTTAGAATCACAAAATCCTGAAGGGACTGTCTAATTAGAAAGCATCCCATTTTAAATATGTTGCCATGTTCCTTTTATTAAGCTTTCAAGAGTTCGCCCTTAGCTGATGATTGATTATAAAGCGTGTTTGGCATGCTGTCCCGGGAGAGAGCCCTGAGCCCATGAGATCCTCGAGCCCGGGGCTCCCTCCCGTTGCAGGGCGAGAGGGGAGTTTGAGCTCCGGTAAGTCTCGAGAACTCCGCTGCTTGATAAAGGTGAATTCGAATTATGAATAATTATGGAGAGAAATTGCTGAATTAATTACTCGTCTATGGTGTCGATTTGGTCGATCAATTTACTTATGTTACATGTTTTTGGTCTGTGGGAGGAAACCGGAGAGCCCAGGGAGGAGAACATGCAAACTCCACACAGAAATGTCAACTTGGCAAGGTAAAGGCTTGAGCAAGTGACATTCTTGCTGTGAGGCAACAGTGCTAACCACTGGGCCTCCGTGCTGCCCTGTCAAGGAAAGGGGAGGAGTAGGGGTGGAAGGGGGGATTCTTCGAGACGAAGATGGCTAAGGTAAGATACTCTGGTTATTTATAGTGATTTAGGAATCATCTGATTGGTGGATCATGCATTAGCTAATGCGGGACAGCTGCTATCAATCATAAGCACGTGCTCCTCTCGAAATTAGTTTATGAATAAACTTCACTTATCAGTACAATGTTGATTGTAACAGAAAATCATTTTCACTCACTCAAAATTTCTCACAATTAACTGATTAGAAAGTGGTGTGATTGATTTATTGACAACTATGGAAAGATTGAGGTAAACTGATTATTAATCAGATTGAATTAAGTTAATAATTAATGAATTTTAACTTTTATTTTTCTGATTTATCAATGTGCAGATGCTTTTGAAAAGCTATGTTATAAAGCACTATATAAATACTGTTGAATTATTAGTGACTTTTTTCTCCTTTTCAAATATTTCCCAAATGATGTTTAACAGAGCAAGATTTGTTTTTACAGTATTTCCTATAATATTTTTATAATATGTCTTATTTGTTTTATTCCGGCTAGAATAAAAGCAGTTCAATTTTTTTTTAAAGCCATTTTAAGGTCAATATTATTAGCCCCCTTAAGCAATATCTTTTTTCAATTGTCTACAGAACAAACCATCATTATACAATGACTTGCCTAATTACCCTAACTTGCCTAATTAACCTAGTAAAGCCTTTAAATGTCACTTTAAGCTGAATACTAGTATCTTGAAAAATATCTAGTAAAATATTACGCACTGTCATCATGGCAAAGATAAAATAAAAAAAGTTATTAGAAATTAGTTTGTAAAAAAAAACTTTGAAAAAAATCTTCTTTCCGTTAAACAGAAATTGGGGAAGAATACACAGGAGGGCTAATAATTCAGATTGAACTAAATGTGACTGATTAATTTTCCTTTTTTGATGTAAATTTGTCTTCTAAAGACTCTGGCGTCTGGCTGAGATCAAGACCTTTTATAACGTTTGGCTAGCTAAAGCGATTTACTCCTGGGAGGGGGATAAAATCAGGGGCCGTGCGATTTACTTCCAGAAGGAAGTTGAAATTGAGGGGCACGTAATTAGAGCTGTAAAGCTTAACTTTTCGATGCCAGGTGAAAAATCAAATCTGTTGGAGACGTCCAATAGATTAATAGGTACGGAAAAGTCCACAAAGGGGGGGTGGTCACCAGAATGAAGAAGTCCCACAGTAAAATAAGAAATATGATACACCGGTGTTTTGGAATATGGAAAAACTGTCTGTCTTTACGCTGTTTTCATATTATTTGTTTTTATTTTATTTATACTTGTCTCTTTTATTCCTGTTTATGTAAAGCACTTTGAATTGCCACTGTGTATGAAATGTGCTATATAAATAAACTTGCCTTGCCTTTTACAGATGAGTTTCACGGAGATCAGCCTGTCTGACAGAGACAATGATGGGGCCACTGCCATGCACTTTGCTGCCAGCCGTGGCCATGCCAAGGTTCTCAGCTGGCTTCTTCTGCACGGTGGGGAAATAGTGACAGACAGCTGGGGCGGCACGCCTCTTCATGATGCAGCTGAGAACGGAGAGCTGGAGGTATGTAAAAAGCAAAAAAGTTACCATGAAAACAACTCTGTAATGTTTCTTCGGTTTCTTGGAAATGTTATTGTAGGGTATACAGCTACAACGTCTATAAAGATTTGCTGGGAAATAATATTATGCCTTTAAAGTCCACATGGAAGCTGTGTCCATTTTTTTTGTATTCTGACGCAGTTTCTAGAGAAACGGAATATTAATTGAGAAAACAGTGGGCGTGGCTTGTTTTTTTCTACTGCGAGCTGATTGGATGTACTAGTAAAGTAGGCATTACATTTAGAAAGAACGGCAAAAGGATTTTGGGAGAGTTATTACAACCTAACAGACACCTCCTCCTCACCATTTCTGTTTGTTGTCATAGCGCTGTCAAAACTGACTGCTGGAGGGGCGTGGCTAACATGCTTATATGTACTATATGTACTTATATGTATATGTCCTAACATACTAGTACATCCAATCAGCTCGCAGTAGAAAAAAACAAGCCACGCCCACTGTTTTCTCATTTAATATTCCGTTTCTCTAGAAACTGCGTCAGAATACTAAAAAAATGGACACAGCTTCCTCTTACAGACGTAATCTGAAACAAACAGGAAGTGCATTTTTAGATTTTTAGATTACAAGGGCAAACAATGGTTCACCACAAAACTAGCAGTGTGAGCCAACAAAATCAATATGGTTAGTTTTGATTTCATGTGTGATCAGCAGTGTTGGGAATAACGGCGCTATAAATAAACGGCGTTACGAACGTCAAAATTTTTTCAGTAACGAGTAATCAAATGAATTACTGTTTCCCCCGTTACAACGCTGCTAACGTAACTGACAGTAAAACACTGAAGCAGTTTTCATTCGAGCAGCGTCTCTCTAAGCCACAGGACCTCTCTTTCTCGGGTGTGTGCGCGTGTGTGTGCGTGTGTGTGTGTGCGTGTGTGTGTGTGTGTTCGGGGCTGGGGGGGACACATAACCAACCAGTAATGATGATTGGTGTGTCTGTGAACGTGGTGTAACTGAGAACGTGATGATTGGAAGCAGAGTAGTGCGGGTGTTCACACACAAGCACACGCACAGTCAGTGGGACACACCAACAACCAGGAGTCAGAACGATGGCAAATCCAACAAGTTCAAAGGTAGCGTTTGCAAACTGTAAATATAAGCACTACATTTCCCTCGTTGGGGTGAAAGGCAAGAATGTTTATGTATCGTGCAACTTATAAAAAAAGAGTCTCTCTGCGTCGGTGACAAGTAATTCTAATCTAATGAAGCACCTCACGTCGTCACATGCCGCCACAAAAATAACTACGCAGGTGATAACGTGAGCTCTGCTACCAAAGGAGAAGACGAAGCCACGACGTCAAAGCAACTAAAACTTGATTTTTCTCCATCGCAAACACTTATTACTCAGAATTAAACAAAATAATATCTAGTATCTATAAGTTCTAAACCATCTATGGTGTTTTATTGTGCAACTATAGTAATGATAATATTTATAATATGTTGAATTTGATGGTTGTCTCTCACATTGTCCTACAACAACATTAAAATAGTGTAGATTAGTGTATAATGTTTTATATTTATTTTATAGTCATTTGACAGATTAGATTTTTTTAAAGTAACACAATAGTTACTTTCCCTGGTAATTAGTTACTTTTATAATTATGTAACTCAGTTACTAACTCAGTTACTATTTGTGAGAAGTAACTAGTAACTATAACTAATTACTATTTTAAAGGAACATGCCCAACACTAGTGATCAGGATACTATGTTTTGAAGAGAAAACTTCAAACTTTGTGAATTGATTATGAATCATGAATATGTTCTTTGACAGATTTTTTTAAAGGGGACCTATTATGTAAAAATCACTTTTATAAGGGGTTTAAACACATTTGTGTGGCTACAGTCTGTGAATATAACCAGCTTCGAATGGAAAAAAATGTATTAATTTAATTTTTTATAATCACACTTCATAAAAACAATCTGCAGAAACACTTTGATTGACATTCTCCTTTTGACAATGTCATTGGAGGGGGAAGTTCTGCCCATTTGTGACGATCATTAGCGTAGACAGCCCTGAGTGAGAAGCAGCCGTCCGCCATTAGAGTTTTCACAACGTACCTATCAAAGATAATGTCAGCGTCTAAGAGGCATTCTAAATGATGAGTTTTAGGATGCGCAAGTCTCCATAGACGACCTTCTTCTGAACCACTTTTTTTTGACATTTTTAGTTTTTCACAGAGATAACGTTAGTCCTGTTTTGAATCTGAAGCTTTGCTAACAAATAGGATTTTGTAGCTCCGCCATCTTTTAAAAAGAGGGCTGGGAGCACAATCCCATTTTAATTTAAAGCGACAGTCACCAAAACGGCACAATTTGGAACAAAGCCTAAAAGGTGCAGTTTCAAAGAGTTATAAAAGATTATTTGTGGGGTATTTTGAGCTGAAACGTCACATACAAACTCCAGGGACATCAGAGACTTGATTTATATCTTGTAAAAAGGGACATAATTGGTCCCCTTTACAAACAACCTTAAAAAGCATTTAAAGAGGACCAAACTGTTATACTTTTATTATTCTTATCACTATTACTGGCTGATTTTTCACCACCTAAAGCAAATCTTTCTGATATTTGTAATTTTATTTTATTTTATTTTATTTTATTTTATTTGTAAACTAGAAGTACCATCCTACATTTACTTTTAATGATCCCAGCCTCCTCTCTCCGTCTCCAACATCACTTCATTTCAAAATCAACTGTTCTAAGTGGAAAACAAATATATATATATATAAATAAATCAAAGAAAGAAAGAAAGAAAAAGGAAAGATACAATAATCCTTACTCTCTTCTCTATGTGCATTCATAATCTGTATTCATTTGTAAAATGCTTATTGGGTAGTTTGCATTAGAACTTTGGCCTATATTACTAACAGTGGCATATGAGAAGTTTAGCACAGTAAAAAAAAGAAGAAGTAAAACAGTAAAACCCTTTTGGAAAGTTTAGTTTATTAAAAAAACACAAGGGGGGCGTCACGGTGGCGCAGTGGGTAGCACGTTCGCCTCACAGCAA
>CAIGQV010019087.1:1137363-1172686 GCA_903798115.1 Danio jaintianensis
GTTCGAGCCTCGGCTGGGTCAGTTGGCGTTTCTGTGTGGAGTTTGCATGTTCTCCCCGTGTTCGCGTGGGTTTCCTCCGGGTGCTCCGGTTTCCCCCACAAGTCCAAAAACATGTGGTATAGGTGAATTGGGTAGGCTAAAATTGTCCGAAGTGTATGTGTGTGAATGAGTGTGTATGGATGTTTCCCAGTGATGGGTTGCAGCTGGAAGGGCATCCGCTGCGTAAAACATATGCTGGATAAGTTGGCGGTTCATTCCGCTGTGGCGACCCCTGATTAATAAAGGGACTAAGCCGAAAAGAAAATGAATGAATGAATGAAAAAAACACAAGGTGACCAAATTTTCATGTTATTTAGATTATTTAGATATATTTTTAGCACCCCTCAACACCCCAACAAAAAAAATTTGTGTAGCCACCACTGGCCACAAAACCGGTTACAGAAAGTTTAGAACTTTCCACAGCACTTTATTGGCTTGTAACATTATCTGTCCGAGGTCTGCTGACAGAGAGCGAGACACAGCGACTGTCAGAGTGTATTGTCTCTTGTTCTCCACCTGAGGGCTGAACGCATGACAGCTGTTATTAACAACAAACCTTTTTTACTGCATTCATTTTAGTCACAGTTATGTGCACAATTCTGTGTAATAGTCTCTAATACCCAGAGCTGAGGACTATTGCTTGGATATTGTTCTTTATTTTCTCTCAGTTTTTACTAAAGCATTTTAATTACGAACACAGCATTCTTTAGTTAAATACAATTATTTAGAAAAAAAGAAAAGAAAAGCTAAATATATGTTTTAAAACAGGATATGTTGAAAAGTAGTGACACCAGATTTCATACTTGTGATATATTGTCACTGACAGATTTCTTACTTTAGTCACTTGCAATTGTCAGACAAATTTGACCTTTTTTTTTTTCCTTTTAGAAATGACCTGAATAGCAACAAATAAATAAATACAGTTGCAATCAGAATTATTAAACACCCTGAATTATTAGCCCCCCCTGTTTATTGTTTCCCCAATTTCTGTTTAACAGAGAGAAGATTTTTTTCAACACATTTCTAAACATAATAGTTTTAATAACTCATTTCTAATAACTGATTTGTTTTATCTTTGCCATGATGACAGTAAATAATATTTTACTAGATATTTTTCAAGACACTTTTATACAGCTTAAAGTGACATTTAAAGGCTTAACTAGCTTAATTAGATTAACTAGGCAGGATAGGGTAATTAGGCAAGTTATTGTATAATGATGGTTTGTTCTGTAGACTTTCGAAAAAAAATATAGCTTAAAGGGGCTTTTGACCTTAAAATGGTTTTTAAAAAATTAAAAACTGCTTTTATTCTAGCCGAAATAAAACAAATAAGACTTTCTGCAGAAGAAAAAATATTATCAGACATACTGTGAAAATGTCCTTGCTCTGTGGGAAATATTTAAAAAAGAAAAAAATTCAAAGGGGGTTTAATAATTCTGATTGCAACTGTAAATGAAATTACTCTGCTTCTCTGAATTTATACCATATATCATCATGACCATATTTCTGACTTAAAAGTGCAGTATGTAAGTTTGACACCCAGTGGTTGAACTAGGTATTGCACTCCTGGATTAAAACACTGAAGCACAGGTTGCCAGATTGACGACACCAACAGGAGCGAGCCTAACTATCGAGCCCAAAGGCTGATTTAAACCGTGTTCTAAATAAAAGCAACGGCACGCAATAGAAGGAATAATTTCCATATTAAAAGGAGTTTTTGTCCTAACCAACACCTCAAATTGATATTTTAGAAAAAATAATTATCTCGTCACGTAGCGTGTTGTTAGGACACGGGGTTACAATTGTAATATTTATATTATTTGTTTAATTAATAACCACCTCATGTGGAACTCTGAATCTGCGTCTCATTTCGGAGTTTGCTACTGTCCACCGGAGGGCGCATTTTCGGTCACGTGACTGAATGAATCAAATACGCGGTTTTCCAACAAGTAAACCCGGGGTGCTGAAATATAAATGGCGAAACTGGCAGTGGGCGTGTTAAAGGAACCAAAACAAAGACAGATGTTCTAGCACGTAACGCACATTTTCAAAGCAGAATAACTGACTTTAGCATTGTTTTTCAGATAAACAAGAATGTTCACTTTGCATGTTTCTTAAATATCTGCAAACATATTGTGGCATTTTTATGCTTTAGAAGAGTCAAAAACTTACATATAGCACCTTTAAGGCATCGGGTTTACTCACTTTTTTTAAACTAAAGTAACTAATCGCTTTTTACAGTGGAATATAAGCGTGCATTAAAATGCATTATGAACACTCGTTAGGATTATTTATTAGATGAAACAGCATATTGAAAGGTGGGCTGTATTATGCATGTATTGAAATGCATTAAAACACCTTCACAAAGCAGTACGCACAGATTTTATACCCTCAAAAAATTACATTTGCTGTCTGTTCAAACTACTTATTTAAAATAAACTGAAACAACCCAATTCTTGAATTTTTGGGGGGACAACTAAATTGTTTTATGTTTAATCTACTTAAATTTGTTATATGTTAACCTAATTCTCAATTGCTAATATGTTAACCTAATTCCTTCATGTTGTCCCAGTACAAATCGATTGTGTGGAACCCAGCATTTTTTACAGTGTGGAAAGATTAAATATATTTAGCAAAACAAACCAAGATAATCAGTGTGTTAATGCAAATATCTGTTTCTTTTTGCAGTGCTGTCAAATTCTTGTGGTAAATGGAGTGGATCTGGGCATACGGGATCAGGATGGATTCTCAGCAGCAGATCTAGCTGAATACAATGGGCATCAGCAGTGTGCCAAGTATCTCCGCACTGTCGAAAACATGGTGAGAGACAAAAACACACCCGCACACGTCTTAAAAGGAGCCAATTACATTTTCATCACATGCAGCGCTGGTTAAATGTTTGTGAACCCCTTTCAGAACCGTGTGAAACTGTGAATAATTTTAACAAATAGAAGAGAAATTATACAAGACATTGCTTATTCTGACCTGAGTGAGATATTTTACATAAAGGATGCTTACATATAGTCAAAATAATACAGTTGAAGTCAGAATTATTAGTCCTTCTGTATATTTTTTCCCCAATTTCTGTTTAATGGAAAGAAGATTTTTTTCAACACATTTCTAAACATAATAGTTTGTTCTGTAGACAATCAAAAATATATATTGCTTAAGGGGGCTAATAATATTGACCTTAAAATGGTTTGTAAAAACTTTTTAAACTGCTTTAATTTTAGCCGAAATAAAACAAATAAGATTTTATCCAGAAGAAAAAATACTATCAGAAATACTGTGAAAAATTCCTTGCTCTGTTAAACATAATTTGATAATATTTGAAAAAGAAAAAAAAAATCACAGAAGGGCGAATAAATTTGACTTCAACAAAATGTACACACACAAAAAAAGCTGAAATTATCAAAATAACCCCTTGGAAAAGATCAATGTTCAGTTTTTCTGCTTACAAATCTGTCTTTTGTAATCCGACATTGGGATTAAAGGCAATAGAAGATGAAACTCTGATTGGTTTAATGCAGGTTACACCCCTAAACACATCCATAACTCATTAAGAGAATAAGAACAAGGTTTTTCCCGTCTTTAAAATAGCAAAAATTGGATTTAATTGGATTTCACCTGCAATGTGCACTTTAGACCATGTGCTTAAATCGTTAAAATATCCCTGTGCTTTTTTACCTGGATGATTTACAACTTTTTTGTGTGTGTTGTGTGTGTGTGTTGTGGGGGGGGGGGTGAAAACTTTTAAACAGGATGAAGATGCTAATTTTTTTCTTATTTTGTTTTTACATTTAGTACTTTCTTTATTGTCCGTCTTGAGGACTATATGTAAACATCAAATATCTTACTCAACACATGCTATCTTTTTTTTAAGCACTGTTCTTTGTATCATCCTCATATTTTGTTACAATTATTCACATTTTCACTGATTCCGCAAAACCATGCACCACTGCATATCTCTGTTCACATTCAGATTACAACAAAGTATGTTACTGAAATATCTTTTCTTTGTTTTTGGTGGTTTGTTCAACCTTTAGTGGGGTTTTTTTTGTGGTGATCTTTCTGCTTTAATATTTAAGGTTTCTTTCATTTGCAATGGGAGATGTTTAAAGGTATTTTTTTCCCTTTCATTGACGGATTTGATCAATTTAAGAGCCACATTTATTTTACAAATTTATTTAACAGCTTCTGCCAACACAATCCCTCTTTTCGTAATAAAAACTACTGTCAGAATTGACTAAAAACAAGTGAAACATTGGCTGTAGTGACTGTAGTGAATTAACTGTAGTGAAACATTAGCACTGAACGGGTCATTTTTGTGGCTGACCTTATTGCATATGCATTTATAGGAGTTTCCCTGTTACAATTTCCACAAAATGTATGTGAGCGAGTAATTGAGTAATTGAAAACACAATTTCCTATGGTTTAGAAGTCATTGTGTAATTATTTAATACTTAAAGCATGTTAACCCATTTTAGCCCTGTGTTGTTAATAGATTACAAGCTTGTTCTTATTCTCTTAATGAGTTATGGATGTGTTTCATAACCTGCATTAAACCAATCAGAGTCTCATCTCCTATTCCTTTTAAGAGCGAGTTGCAGTCGCGCAATGGCGGATTACAAAAGGCAGATTTATAAGCAGAAAAACCTTTTCAAGGGGTTATTTTGATAATTTCAGCTTTTGTGTGTACATTTTGTTAAAGTCAAAGTTATAGTTTTTTTTTATTAAAAATTTAATTTTTAAAGTTTCTTTTTCAAATATTTCCCAAATGATGTTTAACACAGGAATTTTTCACAGTATTTCCTATAATATTTTTTCTTCTGGAGAAAGTTTTATTTGTTTTATTTCGGCTAGAATAAAAGCAGTTTTTAATTTTTTAAAAAATATTTTAAGGTCAACATTATTAGCCCTCTCACGTAATATTTTTTTCAATTGTCTACAGAACAAACCACTGTTATACAATGACTTGCCTAATTATCCTAACTTGATCCTAACCAACCTAGTTAAGCCTTTAAATGTCACGTTAAGCTGAATATAGTATCTTAAAAAGTATCTAGTAAAATATTATGTACTGCCATCATGGCAAAGTTAAAGGAAATCAGTTATTAGAAATTAGTTATTAAAACTGCTATGTTTAGAAATGTGTTGAAAAAAATCTTCTTCCTGTTAAACAGAAATTGGGGGAAAATATGCAGAGGGCTAATAATTCAGGAGGGCTTCAACTGTAGATAATATTTTAAAAACACTAACCTTGCGGAGAGTGCTAAAGCATTCAATAATAATCTTTTCACATATCTCCGATCTCCGTCTGAACTTTCTCACAGGAACTGACTACCATATGTGCGTACTTTTCAAAATACCTCAGTCAATACAAAGCATTATATGAAGTTCAAAATAACATAAAGACAACAATAAAATTGAGAACTCTTCAATCATACCATATTCCTTATGAAAATAAATAGTAAAATAGGGCATTTACAATCATCCAACACTGTCAATAATTGCACCTCAGGTTTTCGCACTCCCTTAACAGATGCTGGTTTGCCCCACATGTTGAAAACCCCTACCGTACACTGTTTAAAATAAATGCAAAAATAATACCTTTAGGGCTAGCAGATCTTCCCTGGGGGTAGCGTCCTATAAAGAGCAACATTGAGCATTATCTATTGATAAAAGGTGTATTTTCATATCTTAGAGAATTAATGTGTCCTCTTAAGCTACTATAGTCAGTTGTTTAGAGCCCACTGCCCCATTGACAAGCTCTTCTACCCTAAAGGTATTTTTTTTTAATGAGTGTGCTTTAAAGGAAGAATTTGCAAGCCGTAGAGCATTCAAATTTTCTAGTAGAACATTAAACAGGATTTTTAGATGAAACAATGGTCATTTGTGATTCATATAATGCAAATCAATGATAACCATCAAATTGTCAACTGTAATCTACGGCCTTGGGCATAAAGTATGGTCCAGAGTAATATTCAGTTTGCAAATGAATCATTCTTTTGAACTAGTTATTTTAAGGGAACTGGATGAGTCAGTTCACCAAACCGAACTGAACGGACTGAAACAGTTCGCAGCACGAGCCGGCATAGATCTAAAAGTTTCTTAATCAGAACTTACTTTCAGATGTACCTAATAGTCATTCCTACTTGAAATGCGGTAATATACTAGTGTGCGTGATTCCAGTAATTAAAACAGTGCATTGAAATGAAAAAACAGTTCCAACTCAAAGTCAAAACTGACTCGAAACTGTCCAACAGAACTAATTTGTGGAAATAATTGGATTTGCCCATTTTCCCAAGGTGTTATTTACAGTAATGATCTTCACAAATCATATGTTTCAATTCATAAGACCTCAATGTACAATAATGAACCACAGGTATTAATTTTGTCTTGCCTGTATGTTATTTTGACTCTAATAATAAGGGTTTTTTTTGACTTGCATTGTATGAATCATGAAAAACCTCAAGTGTTCTACTGAAGAAACAAAAAATACACCAATATCTATATCTGGATTGTTTAAGGGTGAGTAAATGATCAGTAAATATCCATTGTTAGGTGAAATGACCCATCAGGAACCATCACAGAAGTTCAAATGGTTTTTGCTATACATAAACCATTAAAACCATGAATGAATGGTCTCGAGTCTGTTTTGTGACATATTCCATAAGAATTCATTGCTTTCAACATGCCATCAATAGAAGGCAAACACGTACCAGTAGAGACCCAAATGGAAATTACAGTTTCCATTTAAGCCATTATAGATTCCATTATAAACTATAATGATTTCAATTGTTTGTTTTCAGAAGGGATTATTAAAGTTGCCTGTAAGTGTCATTAACTTACGCCTAACTATAACACTTGTTTTTACCTCAGAGTGTGGAGCACCGAGTCTTATCAAGGGACGCTTCGGCAGATTTGGAGTATAAGCAACCCGACTCAGGCCTGTCCTCTCCCAACGCTACCCTGCCCAACCCAGCGCCCCCTGCAGGCCACTTTGACATCTGCTCACCTTCTAGCTCGCTGTCCAATTACGACTCAGCGAACTCCAGCCAATCCAGTACTGGAGAGAAAAGGAGTGGTTCACCTCCCTCACGTGTACCAACAGGTTAGAGAAATATAACATAACATCCCAACAATCAGAGTTTGCTCGCGTACATCTTGCTAAAAATTGTGAAACTTAAACCTATGGTTTAGAAAACCAAAAATCCCAGTAAAAGTCATGGTTTATATGAGCAATATGAGAGTGGGAGGCTGCATAGTGGGAGGTGTGCATTTGCTCAAGGCAGCAGGCTAAGTGCCTTAGTGCCCCACAGTGCCAATATACAGCCATATCGCAATGCTACTAGTGTGATATTGTGTTTATACAGCAATTCAATGACATAATGGTGTATATAAAAAAAGAAAATCCAACACAGAGAGTCTGCAGAGTCACTGCAGCTGACGTCAGAACAGCAGAAACCATTGATAATTCACAAATGTTACTTTAGAACTACGTTAGTATTTGAATGATTCTCTAGCGTAATGTCTAAAGTGATGACAAAACAGGTTATTTTGCTCACATTTTTGCTCACAAGGCTGAACGGCATTAAATCCTTCTAAATAAACTGCATAGTTGCAATCTAAACAACTACATTGTCGACTAAAAAAAGCCTCAAAGGTGCATTGTGTTGTCCAATAGCTGCAATATTTGTCAAACTGAAGTGAGTTTATTCCTCTCTTTGGCACTCTGTGAGCGGGTACACAAGGGTGAAGAGGCTGTACGAGTTCTGATATTGCAGAATATCGCATGGCTATCAGCCAATCAGATTCGAAAACCAGACAGAACTGTTGTAAAAAATGAATTAATAACAGGGCATGATGCGGAGTAAAGCTAAAACCCCCTTAGCTTTTATAAATTCACTGTAAAAAAACGATTTCAGGGAACATATGGCTTTTATTAACTGGCTATTCCGTATATGTGCTTAGCAAAATAATAATGTACCAATATTATTCAAAACTTTTCTTGCTAAAAACAAAGCTCCTCAAAAATGGTTATGGCTGCAACAACGTGGTTGCTGAGCAACACAGACTTTAGCAACATACACACTGCTGCAGCAATACTGATATAATGAGATGAATGTTTGTAGAGTAAACTTCAAATATGGTTTCAGAATCAGAATCAAGAACCGGAACGATCCAATTTATATAAAAAAAGTATAGTTTAATTTTCTAGAGTGTAAGCTTTTTATTTGAGCTATGTATGCTAATATAGTGTATGTATATAGAGGCAAGTTTGTGGTCAGTACAAATGTTTTAATACAAAAAGACACTTACATTGAGACAAACTACCAGACTGTAAACACCTATAATAGACATGTTTTAACACCAGTTAGTTAGATTTTTATTGGTTGGACCCAAAACATTTCCATAAGTAAAGCACTTTAACATTGTGACTGAAGGAGAAAGACAAAATTCTTGTAAATGAATCATGTAATACTAATAATAAATCAGTTGTCGAGCATGTACATTTAAATAACTGATAGGACCATTTCATGAGAATGATCTGTATATTCAAATCCTTAATAAAAAAATATGAACTTGACACAAAATGTTCTTTTATCATCTCCTGCATTCCTGTGTTATGAATAGAAGCCCAACACCCCCCAAAAATGTGTCCCAAGCATAATGCAGTGTAATTGAAGCATTATCTTAACAATGGTGGGAAAAATTGAGCTTACTGAAGCGGAACACATGTTGCCATGGTGTTGTACAGGAAACCTGCTGTGAGCATGTCCTCTAGTGGACACATTAGGGATGTCTATATACAGAGGAAGACACTTCCTAGTTAGAATATCGAATACAATACATTTCAGATTACTTTTAGCTGTTTTTAGAACAAATAAATAAACTGCAGACTTTTTAAAGGAATAGTTCATCCAAAAATGAGTTTACTCACTATTTAATCTCCCACAAGTAGTTCCAAACCCTTTATGAGTTTCTCTACTCTGTTAAACACAAAATAAGATATTTTGAAGAAAGATGAAAACCTGTAACCATTGACTTCCATAGCAGAAAATGCAAATGCCATGGAAGTCAATGGTTACAGGTTTCCAACATTTTTCTAAATATCTTCTTTTGTGTTTAACAGAAGAAATAAACTCATAAAGGTTTGAAACAAGTAAAGAGTGAGTAAATGATGACAGAATAAAAAAAAATTGGGTGAACTATCCCTTTAAATCTTACATTTTTATTTCCCCTACAAATATCAACCATTGTTTTATTGTAGTAAAAGTGTAGTAGTCATCTTTTTGGCACATTAATTGCCATTTGTACTACAACAATTTTACTACAATACCACGCATGAACTAAGGCTAGTGTTACAAAAGCATGGTTGATTTGTGGTTTCTACAATAATGTGGGCTATTATAAGAAATTTCACATGAGTTCGTCAATTAGCAATTCATTAAAGTAATTTGTTTTATTTTGTAGGAGGCACAGATTCGGCCATTACAGACATGCAGACCTATATGGACATGCTGAATCCTGATGAAGCAGGTGGTTCCCACAATGCAAAAGAGCCAGCACACCTGCCACCCCCTCCGACATTTCCTCCACCCCCACCACCGTCAAATCCTTCCCATATCCCACCTCCACCCCCTGCCTACCCCGCACCCAACCCACCTGAGGAGGAGGAGGAGGCGTCCGCTGAATACTTGAAGGTGAAGAGGAACCTTCGCCGAGTAGACAATGACGTAGTCAAAAAGGAGGTATGCTATACATTCTCTTGTTGTTTGTTTGTGCATTCTGGTGTTGGGATCATCTAGTTTAGTACTGCAAAAGCAGAACAGAAAATATGTCTGTAAAGAACGCTGCACTTTTTCTTTTTTTTAATAAGCTAATTTTACAAGTCCCCCATAGTTAAATAGTTGATTTACGAATCCATTTAGCGATCTCTGGCGGCAGCACTTTTAGCTTCGCTTAGCATAAATCATTGAATCGGATTAGACCATTAGCATCTCACTGAAAAAAAATTCTTTTAAAATATTTTTCTTTTAAAAATCTTGACTCTGGCATCACGGTGGCGCAGTGGGTAGCACGATCGCCTCACAGCAAGAAGGTCGCTGGTTTGAGCCTCGACTGGGTCAGTTGCCATTTCTGTGTGGAGTTTGTATGTTCTCCTCGTGTTCGCGTGAGTTTCCTCCGGGTGCTCCGGTTTCCCCCACAAGTCCAAAGACATGTGGTATAGGTGAATTGGGTAAGCTAAATTGTCCGTAGTGTATGTGTGTGTGAATGAGTGTGTATGGATGTTTCCCAGTGATGGGTTGCAGCTGGAAGTCATCTGTGCGTAAAACATATGCTGGATAAGTTGGCGGTTCATTCCACTGTGGCGACCTCAGATTAATAAAGGGACTAAGCCGAAAAGAAAATGAATGAATGAATCTTAACTCCTCTGTAGTTACATCGGGTACTAAGACCGACGAAAGATAAAAGGTTGCTATTTTCTATATATGGCTCCGAACTTTCGTAATAATCAAGGAACTTTGCTGCTGTACCACGTCTCACAACCGGCGCAATCATATTACACTCTGCTGTTGCCTATTTATCTAGCTGGGTATTATTTTCAGGCACTGCATAATATAATTGTGCCTGCTGCAGCCATGGTGAGACAGCAAAGTTCTTTGTTTATTACACCAGAATGAGAATATAGTTCCTAGCCTAGCCATATCAACCTAGAAAATAGCAACTTTTAATTTTTTAATTTTCTGTCGGTCTTAGTACTCAGTGTGGCAACAGAAGAGTCAAGATTTAAATAGAAAAACTGTCAAAATTATTTTTTGAAAGCGAAATGCTACTGGTCTAATCCGATTCAATGATTTATGCTAAGCTAAGCTAAAAGTGCTCCGTCAGACTCAGTTATCAGCTGAATGGGTTCAAAAATGGTAAAACTCAACTGTTTAACTCTAGGAGAATTGTAAAATGGGCCTACTTTCAAAAGAAATGGAGTTAACAATAGAAATACTAATATACAAAACTCAATTTTCTGTCATCTTTTGAAATATAAGTTTTCTATGAAAATTAAACATGGTTTTACTACACAAAGAAAAAAAACTATGGTTTTACAACACTAACCATAATTGAATCATGGTATTTTTAGTAAAAAAAAAAGTGGTTATACAATTGGCAAACAATGCACCAATAGGTTACTGCAGTTAGGGCTGTTCAATTCATACATTTTTTTTAATTGACCCCAATTCCGATTCCTAGTTCTGTTCTATGCGTCTGTTATCTTTTTATGCAGGGGTCACCAATCTCGGTCCTGGAGGGTTTAGCTCCAACTTGCCTCAACACACCTGCCTGGATGTTTCAAGTATACCTAGTAAGACCTTGATTAGCCTGTTCAGGAGTGTTTGATTAGGGTTGGAGCTAAAATCTGCAGGATACCGACCCTCCAGGAACAAGTTTGGTGAGCCCTGTTTTTATGTATTCAGATTGGAGCTCAAAATCTTCTGTTGTGGACTATAATTCAGTTTACCATTTATGCTAAACCCATAAGGCAGATACAACAAAAAAACATGTGTGTCAATGTTTATGCTTGCATTAAGTTCATTAACTTGAATTAATTTTGATATTTGAATATGGTATGCCAAAGCCAGCTGCTAGATATTACGCAATGATTTAAGTGAACCGTGGATATGGTTATTTGAACCAATTCATTGAAGTGAACCAAACTTTGGAATCGACTCTCGATTCTCAGAGCATCTGGATCAAGCAATTGATTTGTTTTGGAATCGACTCCCAGCCCTAACTACACTACTTTTAATTTCAGAATATCCAGTTCCCTTTTATTGAAATGTATATAATAGAGATCAATCAAATCAATCTTTTTTTGTGGTGTGGGGTTTGTGGCTGTTTCATGTCTGGTACCTATGAGGACATCTATATGGAAGTGTAGTAGCGTCTTTATGTTAGCAATGTGCTAAAACATACTAGCAGTGTGCTAAAATGTAAACAAACAAACAAACCTAGTAGCAACAGATACACCATTAAAAAGCTAGAATTGTGTTAACCATGCAATGTGCTAAAACATGCTAGTAGTGTGCTAAAATGTAAACAACCAAACAAACCTTGTAGCAACAGCTAAACCATTAAAAAGCTACCATTGTGTTAAACAGGCTAACAATTTGCTAAATTGTAAACAAACAAACAAACATAGAAGCAACAGATAAAACATTTAAAACCTAGCATTGTGTTCAACCTTCTTAGCAGTATAGGAAATGTGCTAATAATTATTGTGTGCGTGTTAAAAACATGCTAGCAATGTGATAAGTCAGGGTAGTAAGCTGTTAAATCATGTAAGCAATGTGAGAATGCGCAAAACAATGCAAGAAATATGCATAATCATTCTTTAAAAGTTTTATTATGACTTACATTGAATAGGTGACATTTGCACAATTAAGTTACTCCGTTAGAGGACCATCACTTGTGAAAACAGTGCGTGGTTTGGGCTCAAACATACATTATTATTGTAATATTATTAGAGCTCATGTTGAAACTCATGTTGTGGAGGATGGCATAAACAAAAATGATAAGTTTCACATAATTAGTGTTTACTTCCATTAAAGTCGCTGTTGATAAAAATACACAATGCAGTAGGGGTGCTATTTTAGTTAACGCTCTTATGAGTCAAATTTGAGGAAAGTGACTTTACCTATACGGTCATATAATGTTGCACATGGCCTCTTGTGAGTGATCTTCCACATGTATATAGCTTTTGATCAAACAGATTAGAAGCCATGAGGATTAAAAGCTTGAATCACAATGTTTATATATTGAATATAAAGTGAGCTTCTTTTTACTAATGGACTAATCCTGTATGCTCTTTTTGTTCTCGTGCATGTCAGGCTCACAATCACTGCTGCACATGAACATCTAGCAGCTCGACTAATATAGACTTTCAAAAATTATCTACGCAAGCAACTTTGGATTGCATTTAAAACTGGATACAAGAGCTAGAAATCATGCTAAAGTCGCACTACGTGCAATTTTGTACATATTCGTAGGGATTATTTGGCTATTTCCAAACACAATTTTGTTTAAAAAAAATAAATGAATAAGATTTTTAGAGTATAGGAGCTGAAATCTTAAGACATAACTGCTTAATTTTTAAGGTTTACAATCAAATCCAATTATTACCAAGTCTCTCATATAATACATCCACTAAAATACAAAGAAAATAGTACTTAAAACAATATTTTGTACATAAATTGTCTATTATTTTTATCATATCCGTAGGGCTTCTTTTGCTATTTCTGCACAGAATTTTGTAAAAAATAAATAAATAAATAAATCTGATTTTTGGATTATAGGAGCTGAAAATGTAACACATTAAAGGTTTAGAATGCAAATCCAATCATAACCAGCTCTCTCATATAATAAATACAGAGAAAATATTACTGAAAAAATGGTTTTGTACATAAATGATCTATTATTCTATGATATTTCAACCACTGTTGAGATGCTAACGACTCAACGACTTAGAAAGTTAAAATAAGTTCATTCATGCAATATGATATAATGACTATACAGTTCACTTAATTACAAAGACCGGCCTTAGTTTGCTCCGTCCCATCTGAGTTCTGTGCAACTAAATATTCCATGGAGTCATTCTGTGTATCGACCCATAATATCCAGAGCATTCCCTGCGGACTTTACACTGAAACATCTAATTAACACGCACTCGTCTATTTTAATTGGCATGGAATTCGTATGTAGGTGTAAGATAACAACTTAGCTTTGACAGTAAGGCAACACAATATGGACTAATTAATCATCAAATCATGGAGGTTTGTTATTAATAGCACATTTGAATGCTGGATAACCAGACCAGCAATGCATCTTCTGTTTGTTGTCTAGCCAACAAATTTATATCTGTAGACCCATGCACACTAATCAACACAATGGGGCAAACCATGGAGCAGGTGCACACACATGATATGGACTCAAACACTAGTACAGACATGAACACAATGCTACTTTTGTGCTCCCGTTAATGAGGGCTTCCATTAGTGGTGCTGACCTCCCCAAAGCTCTGTTGGTGTGGCGCATGAAGGACTTGACATTCATTTAACTAATTAAACTGTCAGATCCGTCCAGCACATCCCAACATGAGGATTTTCAGATCATTACTGGGAATTGAAGTGTGTTGTAGCACTAATGGGATTGTTGGAGACACAAAGCACTCAGATCCTCCCATCAAGCCTTGTTGAGGAATATTGGATTATATCTGTTTTTACTGTTGACTATAACAGTATATTATAGTGGACTAAATGTTGTTATATTAGACTCTCAGAATTAAAGGTCCAAATCTGTCACTGGGGTGTTATCTTTTCAAAATGTACACTTTTATACCGTACAGGTGGACATTAGTAAGGCAAGTTTATTTATATAGCACATTTCATACACAACGGTAATTCAAAGTGCTTTACATAAACAGGAATAAAAATAAAGAATTAAAATGATTAAAAAAGTTTTAAATGATCTGATTAAAAGGTTTTAAAAGAATGAAAAAGAAAAGAAAGACATAATAGTGCGATCTGTGGGACGTAGCACAGTGCTCATTCAGTAAAGGCACATCTAAACAGATGTGTTTTCAGTCTTGATTTGAATGTGCCTAATGTTGGAGCACATCTGATTATTTCTGGTAGCTGGTTCCAGCAGCGGGGGGCATAGTAGCTGAAGGCGGATTCACCCTGCTTTGACTGAACCCTTGGAATTTCTAATTTACTTGATCCTAATGATCTGAGTGATCTGTTAGGTTTGTATTCAGTGAGCATATCTGTAATGTATTGAGGTCATAGGCCATTTAGTGATTTATAGACAAGTAATGATGCTTTAAAATCTATTCTGAATGTAACTGGGAGCCAGTGTAAAGACCTGAGGACAGGTGTGATGTGCTCTGATTTTCTGGTTCTGGTCAGAATCCTGGCAGCAGCGTTCTGGATGAGCTGCAACTGTCTGGCTGTCTTTTTGGGAATGCTAGTGAGGAGTCCATTACAGTAATCCATCCTGCTGGTGATAAAAGCATGAACAAGTTTCTCCAAGTCCTCACTGGAAACAAAGCATTCAATTCTTGCAATGTTTTTAAGATGATAGTATGCTGATTTAGTTACTGCTTTGACATGACTACTGAAACTCATATCTGACTCCAGAATAACACCAAGATCTCATATATGACTCCAGAATAACACCAAGATTCTTGACCTTATTTTTTGTTGTTTGATCCCTAGAGCCCAGGTAGTAGCTTTAAGGTTCACTTTTGTACCTTTAAGTTACTGTGAAGTATACATTTGTAATTTTTAGGTGTTAATATGTGCCTTTTAAAGACCTGTTAGGAACAAAAATGTACCTTTTGAAAAGGTACCGTCCCAGTGACAGCTTTTGTACCTTTATTTCTGAGAGTGTATGGTCTGTTTTAATCACAGTTCAAAATAAATGCGTTTTATACTCAAACATTAGTAGTAACCGAAGCAACTCAGTAGCTACATTTCCATCCACCTATTTTTATGCACATTTTGGATATGCGCATTAAAAACAATCGGTTGATGTAAACGCCAAGATGTGCATCAATTTTGAAAATGCGCATAAAAAAACACATGTATAGGATAAACTTTTTATTCGATAAGAAAAGGTGCACAAAAACTATGATGGAAACACTTTTACTAAACAAATTCCAGTATGCGCATTACAAAAGTCATGTGATTTTGTTATAAGAGATCATGTGATGATAAAAATGTGTGTGAATGGACAAACCAGCAGGCTGAGCACACTGTAAAACATCTGAAATGTTGTTTTGGTCATTCTAAAATGCCTTAACCATTTCAGTATTAAGGTTTTTATATTATTAATGACCTTCAGAATTGTCAAGTGTCTGAGCTCCGTGTCTCACGCCTTCAAACGCCACCACGTGTTCATTGCATGTCTCATTTGTCTTCTGAGGTGCAAGTAATTTATTAAATAAAGGAAAGATTCATGCAGCTTCTCCTACCACAGCAAATTCCGGTTTTACTGTTGATATTTGATGCCAGTTTATCAGGAAGTGGCGATTTTGTTCTCTTTGATGTCTACACTAATAGATTTTCACTTAAAAATGCATATTTTTCTCTGCGTTTTGGCCTTCTGTCTACACCGAAACAACTGTTTTAGGAAACGAAAATGTATCTTTTTGCATTTTCGCATTGGAGTGTGGACTGTGAAAATGGCTTTTGAAAGCAAGGATGCATTTTAGTCATGTGACCAATCCAGCTTACATGGTGGACGACATTGTAAAGCAGATGTTTTGAATGCTGTCCGTTTTAACAGCTTTATCAAAGATTAATGTCAGTTTGTAGATGCTCCATATTGCCTCTCTTCAAAGAACACGGTATGTTTACTGGAGCTATTGTTTAGCGGAGGAAGCAGACAACAGTTGCGACCTTTTGCTGTGACGTTTCAAAGAAATGGAAAGTAAATAAACATCAGGCAGATATGACATAGGTAAAAGTGCCAATTAAATTGATTTTTAAAAAATATTGAACATATAACATTAAAACTTACAGTATACAGGCAACACAAAATTAATTCCCAAGGCTCCCGATGGTAGGTTGATGTCTTATTACATAAGTGAAACCATTGGTTTGTTAGAAATCAAAAATGTATAAAAAAAATGATTTCAAGTCTTTTTATTTAGTGTGCAGTTCAGAGGCTCCCAAAATATTATGAAGAAGTGGACTCTTCAGTGTAAGGAATTGATACAGTCAGCTAATGTTTTGGCATCCAATACTACTTCATCCAGCAAGGCGTAATAATGAAACCTTTAGCTCGACCCTGTCTAAGACCTCTGACTCCCAGAATCACCTTCTGCTTGACTCCTGTCTGTTTTCTGAGACTGTATCTCTAACACTGAGTCTTGAGTCTCCGTACTCTCTCAGAAATAAAGCTATGAGAGCTGTTTTCAAAAGGTACATATTTGTGTTTTGTGCTTTTTCACAATGAATTCTTTTGTGGTTTACAGGAGCTCAGGGATTTTTATTTATTTATTATTATTTTTTTAAATATAGCCTCTAAATTTTATTCATTTTAATCACTAAGGTTATGTGATATTACATGTGTATATTGTAATTATATTTGTAATATATAAATCAAATGTTCTCTACCACATTTAACATTTAATTCTATTTTACGTTAATAATGGATTCTGTTTAATTAATTGACTGATTGAGTTTTAAAGAAACCCTCATGAGCTGACATGTGTTCTCTTTCTTATGAAAATAAATACTAAGTAAGACATGAAGAACACATCTAGAATCTGTCAGGTCAAATCGTATGCAGCCTGCTTTTCCTTTTATGGTCAGAGACAGGGTGGAGCAGCTGCCATGCTGTTGGGTGGGGTTGAATGGGAGGCGGGATTTAAAGCTGTCAATCAAACACTCAACAGACTGCATGCACACATTTTTCATTGTAAGGGAGGCGCATCACTGAATGTATATAAAAAAAAGAAACCAAGTAAGATTACTACAAGTAAGAATCCAATCTCAGTATCAAATCTTGATGTCAGGACGCTATTTTCAATTTTGAACATATTTGTATGCTGTATTATTAAGATAATATAGGCAATATATACGGCCATATATACTGACTGCACGTCAGACCCATTTATGTATAGAAAACAATATCCACATCAAAATAAATGTATAAAAGTAATTTATATGTAAAAAGCATTTAAATGGGGGGCTTTTACAGTTTATTCATGACAGTTTGCATTTGTATAATGTTATTATTATTAGTATCATTTATTATATGTATGTTTATGTTTGTTTTAATAAAAACAAGTTTAGATTTGTCCACCTGTCGGGTTTTGGAGACGTATGCATCACCATATGGGGCATAAGAGTAGGACGTGTGTTTGGATATAACTCCACACTTCGTTATTATTGTTCATTTATTCGTTTGCTGGAAATTAGAACTGAATTTATAAATAGTTTTGAAACAAATCTTTGTGCTTAACAAAAGAAATTAAATATTTAGACTAATGGATGTCTTCAGTGGAGTAAGTACAGCACCGTTTCCTTACACACGAAAGTAAAGGAGTTAAGTAAAGAGAAAGTAAAGAGGCCGAATGGAGAAGGCTCGTTCTTTATCCTCTCGCTGCAGATGGTCTGTTTAACTGTTTTCTCGCTAGTGAAGCATTCAGTTTTTCCAAAGTCCGCCATGTAAATAGTAAATGCGCCATGGCGTGACACAACTGATGCTTAAAGGGAATGGGAGAACCTTATTAGACTATTTGCCAGGCCGCAAACTGTATTTTTCCATCCTTAAAATAGTGAATTCGGACATACCCTTAATGCTTTTGCCCATGCGCTTTAGATTTTGCCCCTAGATCGTTAAAATAGAGCCCTAAATGTTTAAATAGATGTGGTGAATGTTTAAATGTAAAAAAAAATCCCTCTAAGGAGTCAATATTCTCAATATTCAAGGAGTGTACTAGAGCCGATATCAACAGAACAGGGTAAGCCTTTGATATAGTCTAAAACAGAGATGCCCAAACTAGGGCCCGCAGGCCCAAGTTGGCCCATGGTAACCTTTGATTTGGCAGAGAAGAGAGGGAGAACAATGGGGATGATTGGAGATTGTCATTTCAAATTTAATGTAACCTTTTGTTTGTTTGTTTTATTGCTAAGCTACAAAAAATCTAACTTACATTAAATGTTTCAATTGAAATGGTGTAAATTAATCAGATTTAGTTTAAAATGTACATACTGTCACCCGACGGATAGAGGACAATGCAGAGACTTTGGTTAGCAAATCAAAGCAAACGTCGATTCTGCTTGACTAGTTTATAAAGCCTTGGATGCCACTTGTGTGATAAATGTAATTTAATTTAAAGTTATAATTTAAAAAGTTATTAATTAATAAGATTCAAAGTAATGTTTTCCATTTATTTATAAATATTAGGAAATTAATTAGGAAATTAACCATGGCAACTTTAATGTAAAATAGTTCGCTATATTTACTTCGGCCCATGGTTCTTAATGATATTTGGTTTTTGGCCCTTCATACAAAAAAGTGTGGACACCCCTGGTCTAAAACATGATTCCAATAAAAAGATGTGACAGATCCTGCAAGTAAACATCTTAACAGTTTTATGCAACTTCTCGGATCCACATGTCATGTGATGCAGGAATGACCTGTTTCCATTTGAGAAGAACAGCAGCTCGTCTAGCTAAAAGAGTAGAAAAAAGCAATAACTCGGTGAGATGCGACAGTCCTTTTAAAAGTAACTTTACCCAATGCTGCCATTATGTTGCTTTAACTTAATTGAATTAATTAATCAGGTTTCGACAATGTTTTTTAAAGTCCGCATGAACTGGAAGCTGCGACCGTTTTTTGTTTTTTTTTTGTATTGTGACGCAGTTCCAATTGGAATATTAAATGAGAAAACTGTGGGTGTGGCTTTTTTCTACTGAGAGCTGATTGGATGTAGTAAAGTAGGTATTTCATTCAGAAAGATAGGGAAAAGGGTTTCAGAAGAGTTATTACAACCTAACAGGCCCCTCCTCCTCGCCATTTCTGTTTGTTGTTGACAGTTGGAGGGGTGTGGTTAAGTATGTTAGCCACGCCCAATACCTCAGACAGACATAATCTGAGAATTTAACTGAAAAGAAACAGGAAGTGCATTTTCAGATTTCAATTAAAGGTTACAAGGGCAAACAATTTTTATTTTCTTAATGACATGCACAGATGAATTGTTCACCACAAAACTAGCAGTGTGAGCTAACAAAATCATATGGTTAGCTTTGATTTAATTTGTACTTTAACTTATACAAAGTTTAACTTAATATGTTTAGTCAGTTTGATTGATGTAAGTTGAGATGACTAGAAAAGTTCATTTGATTCAACTAAAAAATGTAAGCAAGAGGTTTTTTTGCAGTAATATGCAGAGACATGTATAACGCTCTCTGCTTTCACACAAACAATTCATTTAGTTTGGAGTGGAAAACACTGGAACATGTTGACAGAAAATCCACTTGCCCGGCTACCAAGGTAACACAAGTATGCATAGCAACCGCATACTGGCACAGATCTGTGTTGTGTTTAGTCTGGTTAAGCTCACTTAAGGCTGGTTTGTTTATAGAGCTAATATAAATTTGAATTGCACACCATTTAAGGAACTCAAGCCCATATTAGGCCATGATTCGCTACATTTACACTAGAATGTTTTGTAAGAGCTTCACCTGAGTTAACTTTTTAAAGGGGTAGTTCACACCAAAAAAATGAAAACTCTGTCATTGTTTACTCATTATTCACTCGTCACAAACTTGTTTCAGTTTCTTTATTCTTCATTCATTCATTTTCTTTTCGGCTTTGTCCCTTTAGTTTCTTTATTCTGTTGAACAAAAAAAAAGTTATTTTGAAACCAGTAACCATTGACTTCCATAGTATTTGTTTTGCATACTACGGAAGTAAATGGTTACAGGTTTAACATTTTTCAAAATATCTTCTTTTGTGTTTGACAGTGAAATGAAACGTATTGAGGTTTGGAACTACTTGAGGGTGAGTGAATTTGTATTTTTAGGTCACAAATGCTCAATAATGCTCAATAAAAACAAATGCTCAAAACATAAAAGAAGATATTTTGAAGAATGTTGAGGAAAAAAGCAGCCATTGACATTCAAAACATACACTGCAAAAAATGCTTTTCTTTTCATCTTGTTTCTAGTCCAAATATGTAAAAAGTCTTAAATCAAGAAGCATTTTCGAGACAAGTAAACACTATTGTCTTGTTTTCTGAAATAACGAGTCAAAATTAAGTGAGTTTTTCCTTAAAACAAGCTAAATAATTTGCCAATAGAGTAAGAAAAAAAGCTCAATTCAAAGCAAAAATAAAATTACTATTTTGATTATTTATTAAAAGAAACTCACTTAATTTTGACTTATTATTTCTCAAAACGAGACAATATTTTTGCCTGTCTAAAAAAATATTTCTTTATTTAATAATTTTGTTGATATTTAGACTATAAACAAGACAAAAAAATTTTTTTTACAGTGCCTTCTTCACATTCTTCAGTATATCATCCTTTGTGCTCCAACAGAAGAATAAACTCAAACAGATTTGTAGCCAAATAAGTAAATAACAGCAGAATATTCATTTTTGAGTGAACTATCCCTTTAATTTGACACAATCACATTATAGCATCATCTCACCCACAACTGCTTATTATTTCCGTAAGTAAGCTATCTTTTAAGAGAGATCTCAGCTTTTATTTGTAATCAGATTTCTTTTGGTGGCCGGTGTGCATAATGCAATCCTCTGAGCGCTTGAGAAAGCAAATGCTTTTCTTATTTAGAGTTTTCATTTAGTTTCTAGTCCAAATATCTAAACATTCTTAAATCAAGAAGCATTTTCTAGACAAGTACAAAATATTCTAATTTTAAGAAATAACGAGTCAAAATTAAGTGAATTTTTCCTTAAAACAAGCTAAATAATCTGCCAATAGAACAAGCAAAAAAATATTGTTTCAAAGCAAAAACAAAATTACTATTTTGATTATTTATTGAAGGAAAATCACAAAATGTTGATGTATTATTTTTGAAAACAACACATTTCTTACCTGTCTAGAACACATTTCTTGATTTCAGAATTTTTAGATATTTAGACTAGAAACAAAACAAAAACTCAAGAATGTTCAGTATATCTTCCTTTGTGCTCCAACAGAAGAATAAACTCAAACAGATTTGTAGCCAAATAAGTAAATAACAGCATTTTTGGGTCAACTATCCCTTTAATTTGACACAATTCTGGTTTTACAATCACATTATAGCATCTTATCTCCCACCACCACTTATTATTTCCATAAATAAGCTATCTAAAAAAACGAGATCTAAGAAAGATCTCGGTTTTTATTTGTAATCAGATTCCTTTTGGTGGCCGGTGTGCATAATGCAACCCTCTGAGCGCTTGAGAAAGCAAATGCTATTCTTATTTAGAGTTTTCATCTCGTTTCTAGTCCAAATACCTGAACAATCTTAAATCAAGAAGCATTTAGACAAGTCAAATATATTGTCTTGTTTTAAGAAATAACAAGTCAAAATAAAGTGAATTTTTCCTTAAAACAAGCAAAATAATCTGCCAATAGAATAAGCAAAAAAATATTGTTATAGTAATTACTATTTTGATTATTTATTGAAGGAAAATCACAAAATTTTGATGTATTGTTTCTGAAAACAACACAACATTTCTTACCTGTCTAGAACACATTTCTTGATTTCCGAATTTTTAGATACTTAGACTAGAAACAAAACAAAAACTCAAGAATGTTCAGTATATCTTCCATTGTGCTCCAACAGAAGAATAAACTCAAACAGATTTGTAGCCAAATAAGTAAATAACAGCAATTTTGGGTCAACTATCCCTTTAATTTGACAAAAACAAGCAAAATAATCTGCCAGTAGAACAAGCAAAAAAAATTGTTTCAAAGCAAAAACAAAATTACTGTTTTGATTATTTATTGAAAGAAAATCACTTAATTTTGACGTATTATTTCTGAAAACAAGACAATATTTTTTGCCTGTATAGAAAATGTTATAAGACAAAAACTCATTTTTTTTACAGTGTACTACGGAACATTCTTCAGTATATCATCCTTTGTGCTCCAACAGAAGAATAAACTCAAACAGATTTGTAACCAAATTAATAAATAACAGCAGAATATTCATTTTTGGGTGAACTATCCCTTTAATTTGGCACAATTCCAGTCTTACAATCACATTATATCATCATATCACCCAGAACCGCTTATTATTTCCATAAATAAGCTATCTTTTAAAAGAGATCCCGGCTTTTATTTGTAATCAGATTCCTTTTGGTGGCCCGGTGTGCATAATGCAATCCTCTGAGTGCTTGAGAAAGCTGAGCCGCAGCGGCCATGCTTAGCCACCATAACAATGGTTTTGCATAAGAGAGCCTGAGCGAGCGCTGTGACCTGTGGTTGGATAACAGGTGAGCAGTGAAGTCATCGCTCTGGGACGTGATTGTGGAGTTGGGAAGGGAAGGGGCGGGGGAAAGGCAAAGCGAGAGCGTCAGGTACAATGACGCACAGTAGAATGGAGATCTAGTGACACCCGTGCATCTACCGGCTCAGCATAAACTGACAGCACTAAAGGGCAACAGGAAAAGGTAAGACTATGACTTGTGAGATAATAGTGGTATTGATTATAACAATGATGGATTTGTAGGGGTTATTAGGGTTTGTGTGCAATTATATGAGTGTTCGTTTCTCCTGGAATCCTAATCTGTTAATTATTAGCTCTCATAGACTGTAAAACATATCTGTTTATTAACAGTATTTTAAGTGTTTTCCGTATTTACGGCTGTGAATTATATTATATGATGTTGATCTCTGCTCTGTCGAGTTTTAATGTTGAAAATTCAGCTCTACAGTTGAACAAAGTGACATTTTAGTAGTTTGAAATAATATAATGTAGAAGAAATAATAATATATAGAGAAATAAGTCTGTAAAATAACAGAAAATGTACTGGCGGTTTATCACAAGGATTTTGTAACATAATATACAACACCAACCTAGACGATATATCACTTCAAACTATTAAAAATGTTAATAAAAGTCACTTTTGTTTTTACTTTTCAAGGTTAAAAGTCAATGGAAAAAAGGTCAAGGTCTCATAATGCAATTCAAAAGCATAAATAAATAATTAAAAATAAAAATAAGAATCACAAAATATGGAAAACTGCTAATTTACAGATTTTTTTACAGTTTAGTTTCAGGAATGTTGTGTTGACGTTGACTGATGACCTTTCAGATGCAAAAATCAGATGATCAAACGTTACTGTTAATGCTCTAAGGTCACCGTATGCTGTCTTTAAATGGGAAAGCCTGAGGTATAAGTATTGCTGACTGCTGATGAAAAATTCAGCAGGTTTTAAATAGGGTCTGTCCGCATTGTATAGAGGTCAGCTAGCCTTTCAAAGCAGCGATTTTCCCTGCGGTATGATAATCAAACCATCTGCACTGGGCTGACTCCAGTTACACTGGGAGTAGCTCTGCTGGGAGGACAGCAAAAAAACAATGCAAATTGGATGCTGGGAGAACATGAATGGATAATAGCAGCTCCTCATAAGCAGCGTGAGAAATAAAAAACCACAGATGACAGAATTCAAATCCGTTGCCGTGATGTTGTTCTTTTTATTGTGCGTATTAGCTTTCAGATAGAGATCGACCTTTTGTTTTTGACTGATGCCTTTTTTTACGTTTCAAATACTTGAAATATATATTAGATGTCTTATTAACGTCTCACATCGGGTGCTTGACGACAAATATGGTGAGGGACTATTTGTTTTAGAATTGCATAAGGTTGATGACTATGCAAATCCAAGGACTTTGCATTAGGAAAATCTTAAGAACAGGAAAACAAAGCATTGCCTTTTTTGTGTTGGAAATTTTTAGAAACTGAATCTGTGATTGCTGTCTTTTTCTTTGGGATGTTAAGGCTTTGCTGATGGATAAAGTAGGTTTTAGGCTAGTGATGAAGATTCACTGTCATATACTGTACATATATAATTGAAGTCAGAATTATTAGGATTTATTACACAATAGAATTATTACGCAATTGTTAAGCAAACTATTGCTTAAGGGGGTCTAATAATATTGACCTTAAAATGTTTTTAAAAAATTCAAAACTAGCCAAAATAAAACAAATAAACATTTTTACAGAAGAAAAAATATTATAGGAAATACTGTGTAAAATTCATTGCTCTGTTAAACATGTTAAACATCATTTGTGAAATATAAAAAAAACAGGAGGGCTAATAATTTTTACTTCAACTGTATTAATGCAGTATATATATATGCAAGTGAGTGACAGCTGTAGAAAGTGAAACCGTTTTGTGCTTTGATACTGAAACGACATACAAGGGGTCACCCAGTCTCTCTTTTTTGGTCTGATGTGTTATTTCACTGCAAAAAAGGGAAAGTTTTTGTCTTGATCTAGTCCAAATATCTAAAAAATTCTGAAATCAAGAGGAATTTTCGAGACAAGTAATAAAAAATGGTTTTGTTTTCAGAAATAATAAGCCAAAATGAAGTGAGTTTTTAATAATGTGCCAATGAGGTAAGCAAAATAATCTTATTTTTAAACCAAAAACAAGATTATTTTACTTACTGGTATATTATTAAGCTTGTTGTAAGGGAAAACCCCACTCAATTTGGAGTTATTATTTCTGAAAACAAACCCATATTTTTAACTTGTAAGAAAATGCTTCTTGATATAAGTATTTTTAGATATTTTGACTAGAAACAAAAACTATATGTGCGTCCCAAATCGCATACTTGTGCACTATTCTATGCCATTTTGTAGTATAGTGTAAGTAGTGGTCATTTATTTCACTAATTTGGGACCCGTCAAACATTATCTGGGAAACGGTTTGAATTTCCACTTAGTTAAAAATGATTAGTGGTCCATTTGGGACGACACTAAATTCATATACTATGCTGTTGAGTTGTAAGTGCATAAATACATTGTATATAAGTGCATAGTGTATAGTGTGCCATTTGGGACGCAGCTTATAAGTTAAAAAAAAAGCCCTTTTTTTGCAGTGTTTCCACTGCTTAGACTGTGAAGTAAAAATAAATCCTTGTTAAAGTTCAACTATTGTGCCATGAATAGTCTTTTTGTTTTCAGGTAAATCAGCTGGCGTCACATGAGGCTTTACCACATGAACCAAACAGGACTTATTAGGAGTTTATAGGGCTTAATTTGACAGCTTTCTCTAATGTGAAGCAATTCGGTTAATAGTCAATAGTTCTAGTCAAAGATTTGTGTAAAACAAACAAACAAACTAAAATCAGAGAGATTTAATATGGATCTGGGTCATTTTAAAGTCGTGCTAACAACAAAAGGGATCATAGGACAGATGAGGATTTTCATGCTGACATTAAAACGTCACATAAAACAAAAATAATATAACCACATTTTATTGTGTGTGTGGAGGCGGAAAGCCAGCATTCAAATATGTAATGGTGACAGGCACTGTGTAAGATATTCAACTTTCGTGTTTGTCAGACAAGCTATCTTTGAGGTTAATTTAATTAGTGTTCACTTTTTTTTATATATTGAGTGTAAGAAGGGTTGAAAAAAGAGCTGAGGGCCCAAATAACCTGATTCTGAGCATGTTCAGTTTCATCACCGATCAGTTGAAGAATTGTATTTCTTTCGTCAAACTATGGCTGGTAAATGACACATACGAATAAACAACTCTATATATTTATGATTTATGTTCAGGTTGTTATCATTGAGTTGCACTGTAAAAAAATGTGAGGTTCCACACAATTCATTTATGTTGTCCCAACACAAATCGATTAGGCTAACACATTTAAGTGGACTGAACATAAAACAATTAAGTTGTCCACCAAAAATCTCAAGAACTGTGTTGTTTCAGCTCATTTTAAATAAGTAGTTTGACCAAGGAGTGAGATTTCTTCCATTTCACCACATAAAACCAGCTTGTTTTAGTTTATCACATAGAAAATTCTGTTTTGCTACTTCAGTTGGCTGAACAGATAGATCACAAGTTAGAAAAACTAAAAAAGTAAATACACACCACTGTAAAATACACTGTAAAAATGCAGGGCTCCACACAATTCCTTCATGTTGTCCCAACACAAATCGATGAAGTTAACTTAAGTGGATTGAACATAAAACAATTACATTGCCCCAAAAAACCTTAAGAACTCTAATAAGAATATTAAATAAGTAGTTTGAACAAGAAGCAAAAGTATTTTTTGAGTGTATCTACAGTATGTTCACCTTTAAAATGCAAGTGGATTGAAATGACTAATTTTGAGTTTGTAGAACTTATTTAGTTGTGTTTGATGAGAGCACAGCACTGCAAACGATGCTTTTCTTACTTAGAGGTTTTATTTTGTTTCTAGTCCATATCACCAAAGAAGTCTTAAATCAAGAAGCATTTTCTAGAAAAGCAAAGAATGTGGTCTTGTTTTCAGAAATAATGAGTCAAAATTAAGGCAGTTGAAATCAGATTATTTTACCCATCCCATTGGCAGATTATTTTGCTTGTTTTAAAAAACTTACTTGATTTTGTCATATTATTTCTGAAAACCAGACGTTATATTTTACTTGTCTAGAAAAGGCATCTTGATTTAAGTTTTAGAAATTTGGACTAGAAGCAAGACAAAAACTCAGAGGAAGAGAGCAGCTGTAACTGTTGCATTAGTACTGTTTTTTTCCCCTAGCAAGTTAAATAAACTCAAAAATTCCTAAAGCTGGTTGTCTCCAGCTTTTGACCCTTTGATGTATGCGATCACACTGGTGTGGTCAGTCTTGCCTGTTGGCTGATTGGCTGATTTCGAAACATTAGTAAAATACACGCTGATGTTTATGGAGATAGCAATAATAATTTTTTTAAACATAAGCGGACAATGGGGTGGCACGGTAGCTCAGTGGTTGGCACTTTTGCCTCACAGCAAGAAGGTAGCTGGTTCGAGTGCCGGCTGGGCCAGTTGGCATTTCTGTGTGGAGTTTGCATGATCTCCCCGTGTTCACGTGGGTTTCCTCCGAGTGCTCCGGTTTCCCCCCACAGTCCAAAGACATGTGGTATAGGTGAATTAGGCAAGCAAAAATTGCCCTTAGTGTGTGTGAATGGGAGAATGTATGCCAGTGCTGGGTTGCGGCTGGAAGGGCATCCGCTGCGTAAAACATATGCTAGAATAGTTGGTGGTTCATTCCGCTGTGGCGACCCCTGATAAATAAGGGACTAAGATGAAGGAAAATGAATGAATGAATCAGACAATGTGCTTTATTCACAACAGACACACACTGCTTAGGTTTCTAGAACATTTCCTCTATTCTTCTTACAATTAAACGGTCACTTTCATGTATTTCGGGAGAAGCTGATGAATTAATGTTGCAGACTATCATAGCAGAGCCCGTAACCCATCATAGATTAAATAATATGATAATTATTAAGCTGTTTAAATGATGATATAAGTGTTCTTATACACATTTGAGAATTGGAATATCAGATATTTCACAATAAAAATCATGGACATTTGTCAATATTTGCAGAAAAGGGGGAAAAAATATCGAAAACAAAATATATGAATAATTCATTGAGGCTGTGCCACACGATAAACGCAATGTGTCGCTATGGAAACTTTAAAGTGATGCATTCTTAATAACAGTCAATGGGGGGTCAGCAGGAGTATTTAAAGTCCTCATGAACCGGTAGTAAAGTAGGCATTTCATTCAGAAATATCGGGAAAAGGATTTCAGCAGAGTTATTACAATCTAACAGACACCTCCTCCTCACCATTTCTGATTGTTGTCATAGCGCTGTCAAAACTGACAATTGGAGGGGCGTGGTTAAGTATGTTAGCCACGCCCAATACCTCAGACAGACGTAATCTGAGAATTTAACTGAAAACAAACAGGAAGTGCATTTTCATATTTCAATTTAAGTTTACAAGGGCAAACAAGTGTTATCTTTTTAATGACATGCACTGATGAATTGTTCACCACAAAACTAGCAGTGTGAGCTAACAAAAACAACACGGTTAGTTTTGATTTCATGTGTACTTTGAATCTAACGTGTGAAAGGGTTAAGTTTTGTTAAGTTAAGTGTCAAGTGAAAGCATTTTCTGCAGTTGGAAACAATATATGATGATTTTATTATAATAATTGTATCATTTTTATGAGCGCATATTGTTACTACGTACAATGTTTTATTCTACATAGTAACAATATGTGTTTATAAAAATGTATATAAAACATTCTACGTAGTAACAATAATTTTTATGAGCACATATTGTAACTGCGTAGAATGTTTTATTTACTACACTGAATTAAATGAAAAAGACTGTAACCATTTGGGGTTAGCGTTCACAGTGAAATGTGTCACACGTCTCCTAACTACATGCAACGTAATCCTGCGATGAAAGGTATCTTTTCCGTGTTAAAAGGAGTTTTTATTCAAACCACATGCAACAGTAACGAACAAATATCTATTTTAGGAATATATCTTGTCATGTCGGATTCTTGTCACTTGTTGTTAGGACACTGTTAGTGTTGTTTTTGGATTTAAAGTCGTTTCCTGGAGTTTTAAGGTTTACCATTGAGGTTTTATATATATGTCAAAATCATTATGATTATGCTAATTCTGCTAATGCTAGATTATTCCTTATTCAAAACACAGTAACTGTTCACATTACCATGCAGTAATCATTAATTTTGCTTGTTTTTAACTTAGACTAGATAACAAATGACTGGACAACTTTGCAAAGTATTAGGGGGCCAAATCACTGTACATACAGTTGAAGTCAGAATTATTAGCCCTATTGAATTATTAGCCCCCCCCTGTATATTTTTCCCACAATTAATGTTTAACGGAAAGAAGATTTTTTTCAACACATTTCTAAACATAGTAGTTTTAATAATTCATTTATAATAACTGATTTCTTTTATCTTTGCCATGATGACAGCGCGTAATATTTTACTACATATTTTTCAAGATACTAGTATTCAGCTTAAAGTGACATTTAAAGGCTTAACTATAATTAGGTAAGTTAGGGTAACTAGGCAAATCATTGTATATCGATGGTTTGTTCTGTAGACAATCGTAAAAATATATTTCTTAAGGGGGCTAATAATATTGACCTTAAAATTGTTTTAAAAAAATAAAAAAACTGCTTTTATTCTAGACAAAATAAAACAAATGAGACTTTTTCCAGAAGAAAAAATATTATAGGAAATACTGTGAAAAATTCCTCAACATCATTTGCGAAATATAAAAAAAATAATAATAATAAAAAAATTACAGGAGGGCAAATAAAGTAAGGCAATGTGTTATTTAATCTGAGAGAACTTGACTTAGTTTTACTGTTATCAAAATATCATAGATTTATCCACAAATATTAGCATGAGATATTTAATGGTTGATTGTTAAACTTCCACATTTCGTGTTGCTTTCATTTCTAAACCTGTGACTTTTCCGCAGCAGCTGAACCCTGGCGAGAACCACGAAAGACTTCGAAGAGTTGACTCAAACCGAAAGTCTCGTAGTTTCAGCAAGCAGCCCAGCACTGGGGACTACTATAAAACCCTGGGTAGCGATACCACGGACCAGCAGCCCAGCAGAGCCATGGCACCCAATGAGGAGGTAAAACAATGACTACTATATTTACAATGCCACTGAAAATTATGGATAGATATCAGTATTAAAAGTACAGTTCAGTCATCATTTACTAATCGCCTTGCTGTTTGAGTTTCTTGAACACATTATGTTTCTTGTTGGGGAAAAAAACAGCCATTGGCTTCCATGGTATTTTTTGTTTCTACAATTGATGTCAGCGCTTGCTTTTTTCTAACATTCTTCAGAATATCTTTTTCTGGTAGCACTTTAGTTTAAGTAACAATTCACACCATTTACTACTGGCTTTACTACTTAATTTATTTTAAAACTTAAACTAATAGGATTCCGCTATTGATGCCATCTTGTGGTCAGACACGGAAATTCGGCGCACCAACACTCACAGTGTGCATTATGGGTATTTTCTAGCCGTTGAGTGCACATGGGTTGTACACTCGTTATTGCGATGCATTGTGGGATTGATTGCGTGCACTTCAGAAAGTCCACTGTGGTACACCACTACAAAATGGCTGCTCCCTCAAAGAGTGAACTATTTAGGGGAAAAGGGCAATTTCGATTTCGATGATTGTGGTCAAGTCAGAACTCTACAAAAAAATCCTGTTTACAAGTTGTAAGTTTGAGTTGTTTAAGGATGTAAGCACTGCATATTGACTGCTTTGTTTTCATTCATTTCAACTAAGGCTAATTAACTATTTATTATCTATAGTACACTAAAATGCTCACCCAAAACCACAACCAATACGGTTGCCAAAACAGAAAGCAGTTGTTCCGCCCCCCTCCCCCCCTTGTAGTCAACTCCCTTCACTCTGAATTACACTGGATTCTCTGTCACACCTGCCACATTACCACACAAATCCATGCAAGGTGTGGCGTCCCAGAGCTAGGATTGCAGTTCAACATTTATTGTACACATATAGAGCCACTGGGTAAACAGTGCTGAGTGTTTTCTTTGTTTTGCTATGCGAGCCTGACAACCAGATCCTGGAAGTATTGTGTTTAGCCCGTGTGAGCTTTCCAATTACTTAACACTGATTTGTTTCCTAGAAATGAAGGATGACTTACATAAAAGTATTTTTACAATATAAGTATATTTGATTTGTTATTTTACCCCAAAATGACAATTCTGCTGTTGTGTATCCTTCCACATCCCATTAAAAATGTCTTTGACTTTCATTCTTCCACAGAACACCAAAGACGTTATCGTTATCTATCAAATTTTCCATGCTGTTTTTATTTTTTATATTTAAAAATGATGGTGACCATGGTTCTGGTTCCTATCCATTTTTTTAAAAGAGCAACTTGAACATTCTACTAAACCTCTTTATTTTATGCATTAAATACAATTATACAACGCTGAATTTCCTACAAACATTTTAAGCCTAAAGTATATCATAATGGCTGCTGGTGCCAATAGTTTCTACACTATATTAAAACTAGGCACCAATAGCCTAGTAGTTAAAGGGATGGTTCACCCCAAAATTAAAATTTACTCACGATTTATTCTTGCTCAAGTTGTTTCAAACCTTTAAAACGTTGAACACAAAAGCAGATACTTTGAAGAAAGGTGAAAACCTGTAACCATTGACTTTTATAGTAGAAAAAAACAAATGCTTTGGAAGTCAATGGTTAAAGGTTTCCAGCATTCTTTGAAATATCTAGTTTTGTGTTTAACAGAAGAAAGAAAGTCAAACAAGTGTAGAACAAGTCAAGGAGGAGTAAATGATAAAAGAATATTCAGTTTTGGGTGAACTATTCCTTTAAGTGCAGCGACATGTAGCACTGAGGTGCTCACGGAGACCCGAGTTCGATTCCTGGCTCGAAGTCCTTTCCCAAACCATTTCAGTCTATGGGCCAGATTTACTAACAGTTTGTGTTAGCGCAAATTGATTATTTTGAGGAGGCACAGCTGAGAAGAGGGATTGTGTGGTATATGGTCGAATTTTTTTTTTTCCACACATAGAAATTGATTTGAAATGGCAGAGGAACACATTGTCTGCCAAGTAGTGGTGTCACAATACTGGGATTTGATACCAATCGGTACTGGAATTTTAAAAACGTCCATTTCCCGCTAACATTTGGGCACTGTTGAGCACGTTCTTAAACAACGCTGATTTTCCATTGTGTTCACATGCTCAACAGAAATTACTCTGATTGGCCGTGAAGGGCATCAGTTCACAGAACTCACCGCTGTTTACTGAGTGTAACCACAGATACAGGGACACTGAAGCGTTTTAAAGCCGTGAAGATCAGTCGATTCATCAGCAGATCGCTCGTATGTCAGCTCATAAACAGACAAGTTGATATTCGCAGCTTTAAATCGTGACAACACTACTGCCAAGCCATGTGATTTTTAATTTGCTTAAAGAATTAAAAGATAACTTGGAACAAACAACTAGGGTGAGTCATGTAATACTAGGACCTCATTTTTTTGTCCTCCTTTTCTTTTTAACTTGCTGTGGCTTCTAAGCTGGAATTTCACAGTGGAGATGCACATAACCGTGTGTTAAGCAGTGACGATGCTACACTGTGGGTTACTGTCCTGTCAGAAATTTGAATATCCTCCCTCCAAAAAGGGTGACCAAATGTTTCATAGTCAGTTTTTTTTCCCCACACATTTGTCTAGCTCCCTAAATATATATTTATCTATTCCTGGTAATAGTAGATCACCTTCACCTTATGAAAATCGCCTCTGCTTATTTGCATTATGCTAATTAGCGCAGCGCTTATTGCATTGTTCGATATGTAAAGGAGATGTTATGTTTGTGTTTTTTAAATTTAAGCATTAACTATAAATCATCTGCAGACATTTTTACACCCAGCACACATTTAACTTAATTTAATTTAATTATGCTGCTTATGTACTTATTTATTAAATTATATACCTATACTCTTTTTATTGTTTTACAATAATGACATGAGGACAAAAAAAAATTGGTAGCACTTTAGTTTAAGTAACAATTCACACCATTTACTACTGGCTTATTACCTGCCTATTATTAAGATATTAACAGTTTATTAGCACTTATAAAGTATTAGACAATCCTACCCAAGACCTAAACCCAACTATGACCTTACTAACTAATAATAAGCAGCTAATTAGTCATTTTTTGAGCTAAAAGACTTAGTTAATAGTGTTTTAATAGCGTGAATTGTACATTAAAATAAAGTGTGATCAAAAATTATATTAATTTGAATTAATTCTGATGAATTTTAGGAGAAACACTTGACATACGAAGAGTTCCGATGCAAAGAACCTCTAAATGCCATCTAAAATTTTCTTCTAAACTGAACGTTTATCTCGGCCTCTTGTATGTAGGTTCAGTAATTTTACTTTTATGCCAATGAATACGTTCTTTTTATTGCCTTTACAGTGAAATAACTGTACATAAACATAAAAGCTTGAGTAAAATTGCTCATAACCATGTTAATTTGTATGTCAACAATTGACATTTTATTGACCCCGAAGTATTTTACGAGCACATTTAAGAACACATCATGAACACGTCGATATTCACTTCTCTACTAATTAATTCTCCAGATTCTGTTGGCGAGATCTTGCATAATGCGATCTAGAGGGAAAATAATTAGCAAGATATCAGCACTCGAAATGGCCCCTTTCTACTATCCGATCTAATCTTCATTGAGCCAATTAGATGCCCAGTGGGGTGTCTGGCCACTTGATGGAACCAGATGGTACTCCACATGTCCCTCTGGGTAATGACCCATTAACACGGACATGCATGGGACATGAAATGCACCATATGCTGGAGATAGTGATGATGAGGAGGCGGGGGGATAATAACAGGCACGCGTGCGGCACGAGTCCAGGAGAAGGGGGTGTAGGGGTGAAAGGTCAGGGCTTGTTTACTTGGCATCAGTGGTAAGAGGCGGGTGGTCCCTAGAGATGCTGAGTGTGAAGGATTGCGGCTCTTAGCTTAGCAGATGTCCTCTCATTCCAGCAAACCACTGAGTTAGACCTAATTGTGTATTCGTCACAAGCTGCAGTGCATATGGTGCGGCGCACTGGGAGGTGTGTTGGTCAGATTATGCAGTTGTGGGAAGTATATTAATCATGTTGTTCAGTCTATGAGCATTTTAGTATCCAGAATTGGTGGAATTTAAAAACGGGAATCATACAATGACAGAGCTTTCATTAAATGCTTTCCTGTGTGTGTGTGTGGTATAAGGTCGAAATTTTTTACACACGTAGAAATTGATTTGAAATGCCAGAGGAACACATTGGCTAAACATATTGTTTGCCAAGTCATGCAATGTTTAATTTGTTTTAAGAATTAAAAGATAAGTTGGAACAAACAACTAGGGTGAGTCATGTAATACCAGATCTACCAAACTTCGTTCAACCTCTCATTATTTTGTCTTGATGTGGCTTCTAAATTCAAAAATAGGAATCATATAATGACAGATGTCATTAAATACTTTCCTCAAATGATCAACGAGTCATATTTGAAGGGATAGTGCACCCCAAAATAGCAATTCTGTCATTATTTACTCACCCTTCACTTGTTTAAAAACCTTTGAGTTTCTTTCTTCTGTTGAACACAAAAGAAGATATTTTGAAAACTGCTGGTTTCTGGAACCCATTGACTTCCAGTTTTCCATAGTATTTTATTTTTTAACTGTGGAGGTCAATTGGTCACAGCCACCATCATTCTTCAAAATATCGTCTTTTGTGTTCGACAGAACAAAGACACTCATAATAAATGACAATAAATATGATGAGGTCATTTTCATCTCATTAATACTCACATTTTAACATGATTAAAAATAAATAAATAATACAAATAGCTTCCTTAGAAAGTGTTCATTTTGAAATATTACATACAAAATAAAATGTATTCTTATGTTTACGGTATACATGCAGGTTACTGTGACTTGAAAGTGGTTGTTTTTAAAATGACACTCAGTAAGATGCCAGAAGACATGTTGTGCGTTTTTAGCAAATGTTTGCTTTTTGATAATAAATGTGATGATAAATTCATGATAGTGTCATGAATATGAAGGAGTCTTTATGAATATCAGAATCAGAATCAGAAAGAGCTTTATTGCCAGGTATGTTC
>CAIGQV010019087.1:1187361-1229201 GCA_903798115.1 Danio jaintianensis
CCCCAACCCTAAACCCAACCAGCACAGTTATTAACGTCTATACCTACCCCAACCCTAAACCCAACCATCACAGTTATTAACGTCTATACCTACCACAACCCTAAACCCAACCATCATCGTTATTAACGTCTACACCTTCCCCAACCCTTAACCCAACCATCACAGTTATTAACGTCTACACCTTCCACAACCCTAAACCCAACCATCACAGTTTTTAACGTACGTAAGGACAGACATTCCAACACGGAACGCACATTTTCAACGAAGAATAACTGAGCATTAATTTTTAAATAAACAAGAATGTTCACTTAGCATGTTTCTTAAATATCTGGAAATATATTATGATATTTTTATGATTTAAAAGAGTCAAAAATGTACATACAGCACCTTTAAATAATGGAATATTATAGTGGAGAGAAAAAAACTAAGAGGAGATAGTGGGAGCCACCAAGAAATAAAGGAACAGTGATGAAGCAAGGCAATTGTTGCATCTGTCATCAAATGTATGGTCTTTTTAAAGTCTAACCTTGATAAAAATTATTTCTTTGCCATATTGTAAATCGCATGAGCCCACTGTTTATCTCTATTTTACATGTTCATTTGTGCAAAAGCCACTATCAAGCTCTTCTGCTGTAGTCTCAAGAGTAATGTTTCCTTTAAAAGCAAAGTGTTTTGAACTCTTTTAATTCTTAAGTTATACTTAAATATTTAATATGAAAATATTTGACAAGACTGTTATAAGTTCACTGTTGTCAACCTTCAGTTTAGGTATCAGTGTTTGCTTAGATGTTCAGCCATGGGTGAACGTGCAACCAATCTTAACATCCAATTTAAAATATTCATGCTGTTTAGTCTGCAATCCTAAACCGTTTATTTGAACCAGATGTTGTGGATATCACTAGACATGTTCATGCTCGGTCCAGCGCTCAATATCATCAAGAGCACAGGATGGTAGAAAACGGCCCCAAGGTAAATCTTATGAAGTTCTAACCTGTTAACATGAGATCTGGCGTCCTGTTCATTCCAAAGTCTACTTACGAATTAATGCCCGTGGGCTATTGTTACTTTGAAAACGGGTTTAGTGTTCTACCATTTACTTAATTGTTCTTCCTCCAAGAGATATCGTCCTTCGAGACAGGACGATATCCGTGATGTGTTGTACATTTCAGTGTTATGTCAGGGAAATGTACTTTATACCTGCTGGTTGTTGAATTACACTGTTCATTTGCATCTATTGTGGCCCGTGAAAGATAAAACAAGCAGTAAATACATGGGCAGAAAGCTGAACACACTTGGGTGAATGCCCAATTTATTAATTTTCCTTTGTCTTAGTCCCTTATTTATCAGGGGTCGCCACAGCGAAATGAACCACCAACTATTCCAGCATATTTTTTATGCAGCAGATGCCTTTCCAGCCGCAACCCACACAACACACACACTCATGCACTACGGGCAACTTTGTTTACCCAATTCACCTATAGCGCATATGTAATAAAGTTAGATGGCCGCCTGGCCATCGGGAAGAAGGAGGCGGAAAACCGACGAACTTTTAAATAATTTATTAATAAAAGGGACGGCAGCTCCTCACGGAGACTGCCATCTAAACCAAAACAAACAAAACATAACTGTCCAGGCCTGGACCTCTCTCAGCTTCCTCTGCCATCGTTCCTCCCCTTATACTCCAGAGCTCCTTCCGTGGGGTTCGAGGCCGGCTTGAATCTGATTGGCTGATAGCCGTGCGATATTCTGCCAGTAACAGCACTCATCCAGCCTCTTAACCCTTCACCCTTGTGTATTACTCCGCCCACATACAGCTACAAGCAGAGGACACTCTACAGTTTGACAAATATTGCTGCTGTTGGACAACATAATGTACTTTTGAGGCTTTTTTAGTCAAGAATGTAGTTGTTTAGATTGCAGCTATGCAGTTTATTTATAAGGATAGTGCCTATTTTAAAATATTTATAATTTATGAGAGCCAGCATGTCGGCGGCCATTAGCCTGTCGTTGAGCAGACCAAAGACGGTTGACGTTGTCCATCCACAAGATGGCGACAGAGACCGCATAATAAGCCCTTAGAGGAGGAAAAATACAGCGTAATTTTAAACTACAGCTGATCAAATCATTATAAATGATTCTTTTGTATGCTGTAGTGCTGTATTTATACCATATAATTGTAGTGTGTTGAGTGTGAGATGGGACTCATCTTAAAGTCTTAAAACAGGAGATGCCCATCTGTTTCTAATGAGTCTCCTGTTTTCGCTACTGCAGACTTATTCCGTAAACAGAGAGAAAGAAGAAATGTGTAATGTGTTTAGCGTTTTTCCTTATCACAAACACAACAGTAATCTGGTAGTGTTGATGCTGCTTTGGCTTTTTCGGGGTTAATTATTGTGACCTCCCGATTGCAACAGAGAAATACTGAGAAATCTTTGTAGACTGATGGCATTTCATGCCGTTCAACCTTATAATCTTAAAATGTGAGCAAAATCACCTGTTTTGTCATCTTTAGACATTACGCTAGAGATTCATTCAAATACTAGCTCTAAAGTGACATTGGTGAATGAGCAACAGTTCCTGCTGTTCTGACGTCAGCTGCAGATATGAATGAATGGTGGAAGAAAGTAGTTCCTCTTACAAAAGGATTTTGAGACTCTGTGTTTGATTTTCTTTTTTATATACACGATTATGCCGTCGAACTGTTGTAAAAACGCAATATCACACTCGTAGCAGTGCGATGTGGCTGTATATCGTCACTGGTGGGACACTAAGGCAACGCACGCCTCCCACCAGTGCCAATATACAGCCACATCGCACTGCTACTCGTGTGATATTGCTCATATATATATATATTACTACATGTGGAGAATATTTTCAATTAAATTTTTGTCATTTTAGACCTCCAACAAAACGTACCTGCAACAATTTACATTTCACAAAAAAAAAGTAAGCCGAGACACATTTTTCCATTGAGCCTGGACTGGGTTTAGTGGTATTTGTGAAGAAAAGCATCACTATTGTTAAATTAAAAACGGTCAAAAGTTTAGAATAGAAAGTGTTTTCTGCTCACCAAGGCTGCATTTACTTAATCAAAATACAGCAAAAACTGTGATATTGAGAAAAAATATCTATATAAAAATTTGAAAGAAGTCGTTTCTATGTAATATGATTTAAAATGTAATTCAACAATGTAAAATGTTATTTGCAGCAGACATTACTAGTCCAGTCCTCCGCATCACATACTACTTCATAAATTAATCAAATGATTATGAATGTTATCATACGCTGAGATCTATTCCTTAATAATATAAATGTTAATGTAGGAGTTAAGAGTACAATTAAGGTTAATAATAATACTTTATTCAGCAAAGATGCATTTAATTAATCATGAGTGAAAGACATACTGTAATATTAACAAGATTTTCATTTTAATTAAAAAAAATTATTTTCATTTTGTTTTACCCCTTTTTCCAGATTTAATATAAGTCTATTGTGTCTCCAGAATGTGTCTGTAAAGTTTCAGCTCAAAACACCCATCAGATTATTTATTATACCTTTCAGAAGTTTGTCATTTTTAGCTCTGAGCATCTTGCAGCTGTTTTTGTGGACTGTGCCTTTAATGCTAGTCCTCCCCACCCACCGTTCCCACGTGCCTGTCAGTGTGCCACAATCTCCGCCCTCGGCTGCCTCAGATAACAGACAGACATGAAGGAAGCAGATCTCACGTAACGTTTGTGAGAAATACTACAATAAGAACTTTCCCAATGATTATTTGATGTATTTGTTGTGGAGTTGCAATGATGAGTCACACACATTGTCGTTACAAAGTTCACGCACACACACAGATACACACACACACACACGGACAGCGCGCGCGTTTAGCTTTGCACTGTTTTTGCATGGCAAATGTGACAGGATACACATTAATATCCCCTGCTGTATGGATATCCGTTATGTTAATGTACAAAATAAACCTGATTCAACGTCCACAACCCGGGATTGAAGCGTCTTCTTTTATAATTGTACTGGCACACGGCTGTGGTGATAAAGCTGAAGTAAATCGCTGTAATTCATTAACATGCACTGTTTTAAAAACGTGTTAAACTTGTAAAACTCATTCTTGATCACATTTGATGATGATTGATGATCCTAGCGAACTGAACAGATCTTTTATTCCTGGTTGCTTTGCGCACGTCCTGTCTTGTTGATATGATTATACGCGTTATTACGGAGACGTGTTAATACGCAGCTGTCAATCAATTCGGTGGGCGGGGACTCCTACGTCAAGTTGCGGTCGGCCTCAAAATGGGAGGGATTTGGATCCTATTTTAACGTCAGGAAATTAAAAAAAAGAGACTCATTGTCTTTATATCACCCCAATATGACTGTGGACACACTATACCTACACACAGTTCTGTCCAAACAGCTTAAAAAGATGATTTTCATCATAGGTGCCCTTTAAATAAATTCAGAAAAGCAGAAAGTCAAATTTGTTGTTTTTCAACATTGATCACATATACAGTAGAAAACACTATTAATTGAGCATTCAAAATAATAATTGATAATAATTAATCAAAATATTTGCTAACAAGCAAGCGCCCAGCAATCATTTTAGACAATGCGAAACTATTTAATTGCTTCGTTCCATTTTTGTTACTTTTGGAGTTGAATATTGTAAAGGAAATATTTTCAGAACAAGCGCGGGACTTATATATAGATCACACAATACAATTAGTTGCTTGTTGCTTTAGTGACGAGGTAAAAAAAAAGGTTGCAATATTGTGTTTCATTTGTTTCATTTGTTTTGTTTGTTTGTTCACCTCCTCTCTGTCCTTCCTGTATTCGTCATCTACTCTGTCTGTCTTCACCACACCTGTCTCACCCGAACACCTGTCTGCTTTGCATGGACGCTTTCCTGTGTCTTCTGGCTTTCCATTCTCTCCTCCTTTCACGACGCGATCGCTCTAAAGAAGGGCATCTGTCCTCTACGCATCTTTCTCCCTCTGTCGCTCCTGCTCCAGAAACACTCCGTCAGAGAAAGAGTAAGTATTTCTCACTCACCTCATGATATTTGTGTGTTAGTGTGTGTGTGTGTGTTTTGTGTGTGTTTCGTTTTTGTTTTCCAATTGTGATACATTTCTGTTCATCAAGAGCATTCGGTGCATTGGTTTATTTGGCAAACTGAAGTAACTTTTCTTACTTCAGATTTTCAAAGAAACCACTTCTTTTTTATTTTTTATTTTTTTATGTGATTCCAGTCGGGATCAGTCCACAGAATTCCCCAGATGCTGCGGGGACTCTGGCACATCAGCTGTGATTTGTTTATGTAGCATAACTATATTGATTGACGGCATTGTGTAGGGTGAGGTCGTTTTGTGGCTCAAATACTGTCCGACAAAAGCTAAAAAAAGTCAACATGAAATGGCATTCAGGATAAACAGGATTGTTAGTGATAATAAAATGTAGAACTTTCATCCATTTGGAATTGTAAAAAGTAGGCGTGCCTTATCTGAATGGAGACATGTGATTGGTTGACAGCTAAAGGCTGGTTTATACTTCTGCGCCGAGTGATCGGCGTGACCGACGGTGCCTGCCTTGCGCGTAGTCGTGCATTTATACTTCTGCGTGCTGCTTGTGTTGCTCTGCAATAACACTTCCGACACGCTAGCTGGCAGTAGGTTTTTATGTTTCCAACATAGGCTCATTCTGAAAATGTAGCCCTATATACATTTCTGGAGATCGCAAATTATGTAGCAAGAAGTACGTATGGCTGCATTTCGTCTTTAAAACGAATGCTACGGGGTGGTATGACGCCATTCCTTTTCCAGCTTACCAGCTGAGCGCTTACCTCCATATGGACAGCTTTCCCGCTGTTACCAGTTTGTCCAGTAGCTCGCCATGTATGTCGGCGGACTTGAGACGCAGAGCAGAATTGACCACACGATGGGGTTCGAGTCTGGCGAAGAACGGTTCCAGAAAGCGGGTAAGACAAAAACAGAAGTCAAAAAATAAAATAAACAAGTAAATAACAGGGTGAGAATGTGGTAAAATCTGAAAACGTGGTAAAAATCAGGCGAGGGCTTTTCTTTTTCTGGATTGCTTTTTAAAACTGTCGGTTGGGTTTAGGGAAGTGGGTGGGCAGTGGTCAATCGGTGCTTTTGAAAACACTATTGGTTGGGTTTAGGGAAGGAGGCCTCTGGTGGATTTGCGAAAACAAAAACTGCAAAAAAACATACCTCCTGGGACGTATTTGGTGCTCTCCAAAAATGTATATAGTAGTATGTTTTCAGAATGAGCCTGGGTTGTATGTTCCTCTGTGTTGAGTTTCTTTGCGGGTGTTTTTTTTTTTTTTTTCTGAATGCTACCTTAATGTACAAGTAGCTCAAACTCGCTCATTCAGAGGTGCGAACCGGCGGACATGCAACAACTTAATCATGAGGTAAAAACAAAAGTATCCATGAGACTCGACACTTGTAAACACTCGCTCCATTGGGCTCGCAGCTCTCAGCCCCGCCCACACTCATCAGCGATACCAAGCCGACCAATCGCAGAGCTCGTTCCGACGTGTTGTTAAATTTTTTTGAGAGGTGCACGTCAGCCACTGCGAGGGCTATGTGACCGCGTGAAGGCTGCACTGGAGCATACGTGTGCACTTGATGCAGAAGTATAAATCAGCCTTAAGAGGTCTTGAGTTCTTAGACACATGAGAAATTAAAGGCACATTATGTAAAAAATATAGATTTATTCAAATATCCAAAAACCACTAGAACAGCTGACTTTGCTAACTTGAAATGTTTTGAAGAATGTTCACCTAGCAACCACTCAGAACACCCTAGCAACCGCCTAGCAACACCTTAGCAACCGCCTAGCGACCATTCAGAACACCCTAGCAATCGCCTAGCAACCACTCAGAACACCCTAGCAACCAGCTAGCAACGCCTTACAATCCGCCTAGCAACCACTCAGAACACCCTAGCCTCACGGTTTCCCCCACAGTCCAAAGACATGCGGTATAGGTGAATTGGGTAAGCTAAATTGTCCGTAGTGTGAATAAGAGGATGACATGGGAGTGGATTTTCACTCCTGTCCCGTCCCACTCTCACAGAAAGAAATCTTGTCCCATCCCACTCCCAGACCAAAGTTTAAAAAATAATCCTGTCCCATCCCGCTCCTGGTAAAATGACTCCCACTCCCATCCCACTCCTGTTTAAAATGACTCCCGCTCCTGTACCGCTCCCATATATATTTTTTTCTACTTTTAGTCTTTAGGTAATACATAGAATTTGATTTTATCTGCTCCCCTTTTTTGGACCAGCTGCTGAGTCACTGTATCTAGATTTTCTGGAGATCAGTACATAGTTCACACCAAGCTACATTTTACTCATTTATTGAAAAAATTTTTTTAACAATGTTAACAATTTTCATCCAATATGCTCTTGCATAATGAGAGAGAGAAATGTAGCATGCACAATTTAAACATATTGATTAAACATTAACACGTTTAAAAAAAAAAAAAAACAAATAAGCAAAAACAAAATTTATATTAGATATATATATATATATATATATATATATATATATATATATATACACACACACACAACTTTTGTATCTGCTTATTTGATTTAAATTAAAACATGTGGCTGTATGCATTATATGCATCCTAAATATATGAAAACATTCAGTATGATTCTGGATTCATAGAGAAAGTTAAGCACATTGAAAAGTTAACAGCAGATATTCCAGTCCTCGTCACTCACCACCATACAATACCATGCATACAATAATTCTTCTAGTTTCAATTCAGTTCATTACATTTTATTTACTTTGGATGAAAACACTGAACCTATGACGGTTGTGAGAAATTTTGTCGGTCAGACGAGACTTAACACCCGATGGCAATTTTCGCTGGATGAACGAAAAGATGCTTGGTCGATTCTTTCCCGAAATTGCCTTGGAAGTGTGCCCTTTCAGACCGCTCGTCCCTGAATCACTGGTGTACTTGACTAAGATTAAGCAGGTTTTACAAGCAGCATATGGCGTGCTATCACCGTCACAGTTTACTCTCATGAACTTCATTAATATTTCCGACTTCCCGACTAGTTCTGTTAATTTAATGGACTTGTCATTACCTCTGACTTTGCGCTGCAAATAATTTTTTTCACTACATCAATTTCTTCGCAGGCGTTAGCGCCCTCCAGCACTGATGGCTTCTGGGTCGTGTAGTTCTTTTTTTACTTGCGTTACATTGTAATCGTATTAAAAGGAAACTACAAAATGGCGGTGCATTTTCTTTTTTTTTGTCATCTTCCTATTGGTTGATTCCCGCTCCCATCTGCTCCCGTTAACTTTTTATCCTGTATCGTCCCAATCCCGTGATTAAAAGCAAAGATGACTCCCATCCCGCGGGAATCCCACAGGATTCCCGAAAAAATGTCATCCTCTAGTGTGAATGAGTGTGTATGGATGTTTTCCCAGTGATGGGTTGCAGCTGGAAGGGCATCCGCTGCATAAAACATATGCTGAATAAGTTGGCGGTTCATTCCGCTGTGGCGACCCCAGATTAATAAAGGGACTAAGCCAAAAAGAAAATGAATGAATGTGTTGAAAATATCTACTCTCCGTTAAACAGAAATTGGGGAACAAAATAAACAGGGGGGCTAATATTTCTGACTGCAACAGTATATATGTTGATTTTCATGTTGACTTAACCTCCTAAAAATCCATAGCCATTTACAATATTGATTAAACTATTGGATTTACGAGCAGATCATCTATTAAAGTGCCGTCCTCCGACATTAGTCTGCGAAGTGACTCACACTGTAATGAATGAATATAAGGGTGTGTAAACAGTGGGCAGCCGTATTGACACGGTGCTGCCGTCAGCCTACGCCACATCATTCCTCACTATGCACAGCTATTGTGAACATCCTGATCCACTTTTGTTCTGCTCATATTCAGGCATAAGTTCTTCTGTTTGTCTTTGTTTAAGTGATATTAATGGGATTTTTAGCTATCGGTCTTAAATGAAGATTTGCCATGACAACTGAAGGTAATGCATGGTGTGTTTGAGCTGTCTAACCATATTTGATGATTTAGTTGAACTATAATAAAAGGTAAAGCTGGGTAAAAATGGGTACAATATTAGGAATTGTGTTTTGATATTATTAGCACGTTCATTATCTGCTTTCTTTGTTTGTTTTCCCTCAAATGGCTAAAATGGTTATGTTTAATCAGAGGAACCTACATTGTTGCCAAGTAAATTAGAAATCAATTTACAGTGTCAGTGTTACAGAATAAATATATTTTAAATATACTACAATATATAAAGATTGACGTGTTAAAGGGATACCCGAAAAATAAAAAATGTACTCACTATTTACTCACCCTCAAGGTGTGCCAAACCTTTATGACTGTCTTTATTCTGCTGAAAGAAAACTGAAATCCTGTAACCATTGCCTTCCATAGTAGAAAAAACAAATAGTATGAAAGTCAATGGTTACAGGTTTCCAGCTTTCTTCAAAATATCTTCTTTTGTGTTCAACAAAAACTCAAACAGGTTTGTGATCACGGAAGGGAGAGTAAATGATGACAGAATTTTTAGTTTTGGGTGAACAATCTCTTTAATGTTGTAAGTCAGTGGTCCTCAACCACCGGGCCGCACAAGAAATCATTAATTCTTTCCATTTTATTTATTATCTGAGTCTGAACGATCTTTTATGAGCGCCCAAATTTAACCCACAAGCAGCAAAATGAGTAAGAAACAGAAAGTTTCTTTGCTAAGGGGAAAAGGTTTAGTGAAAGACCCACGAACTGCCAAGGAGTGATTGTCAACAAATCAGGTGAATCCACCATGTCTGTGCAAGAAGATCAACTGCTGGAGATCGCAAATGTCGTTCGCATATTGCGTCTTCAACACCTTAACGTCTTCAACACCTCAACACAAACACAGAACACCCAAACACTGCAGTTCTTTGTAATTTTCTCCATAAATAAAACTTGTATCAGATTGACAGCAATGTTTTGTCAGCTTGTCATCCTCTGAGAAAATGGTTGATGGTCGCCTAGCAACCTACAAACACCCCCCACCCCCCCGGTCCACGGTAAAATTGTCAAGCGTTGACCGGTCCGCGATGATAAAAAGGTTGGGGACCACTGTTGTAAGTGATGTAAAAAAATGCAGAAGTAAATCATTAGACTCTGAAATTGTGTATTTGTGTCTTGCTGGTATATTTCGAGTGTTACTATTACGTTACTATGACTTTCCATTTTGGCATCTTTCTAATTTGACTATACCTTGTGTCAAGTTACAGAGTAATTTGTGCCAAATAACGGTTACAATCACATCCATATATAAAAGATGATAAACATGTTTTTTTTTTATCATCTGTGGTAGAGATCAAACCCTATATTTGGTGTAATTTTTGAATATTTGTCCAGTATTCAGAATATATACATATTCCTCCTGTTAAATGTAAATTATTTTTCAAATATTTTCTATTTTCTATTTTCATTAAAGTGTGCTATTTAAGGCTGCACGGTGGCGCAGTGGGTAGCACGTTCGCCTCACAGCAAGAAGGTCGCTGGTTCGAGCCTCGGCTGGGTCAGTTGGCGTTTCTGTGTGGAGTTTGCATGTTCTCCCCGTGTTGGCGTGGGTTTCCTCCGGGTGCTCCGGTTTCCCCCACAAGTCCAAAGACATGCACTATAGGTGAATTGGGTAGGCTAAATTGTCCGTAGTGTATGTGTGTGAATGAGTGTGTATGGATGTTTCCCAGTGATGGGTTGCAGCTGGAAGGGCATCCGCTGCGTAAAACATATGCTGGATAAGTTGGCGGTTCATTCCGCTGTGGCAAACCCAGATTAATAAAGGGACTAAGCCGAAAAGAAAATGAATGAATGAATGAATGTGCTATTTAATAAAGAAACACATTTTTAAACATAATATTTGTAATAACTCATTTTTAATAACTAATTTCTTTCGTCTTTGCCATGATGACAGTATATAACATTTTACTAGTTATTTTGCAAGATACTAGTATTCAGTTTTAAGTGCACTTTAAAGGTTTAACTAGCTTAATTACGCTAACTAGGCAAGTTAGGTTAATTAAGTAAGTCCAGGGATGGGCAGTATTTATGATACAAGTATTTCATATACGTATTTCAAATACAAAATAGTATTTTGTCATTTGTATTTGATAGGGTTTATGAAAATGGGTTAATATTTTGTATCAAAATACTTTAGTGTCTTGTATTTTTGTATTTTTAAAAAACTGTAAAATACTTTGTAAGAAGTCTACATGATGACATCATAAATATGCGACCTCTGAAATTATGCAACACACATAAGGAAAATAACAGACAAATAGCAGGGGTAGATTTGGGAGCAAGTCCACAATCATTGAAAATAATATACTGCACAATGCTAAGATCAGTAATATTTAATGGCAGTATAGTGTACAATGAATTAGCATCTTGGTTTAAGAAATAAGATAAACAGGAATACGGAGCCTACAGCACATAATCATTGAGAACACATGAGTTGGCAGAGAAGCTGACTTAAACTTGTCAGAGAAACGCTGTTGCTGTCAAACTGTTTACTTCACTAAGTCACTTTAATATGAGGGGATTGATCCAATAGGCCTATTGATGGGGGAAGGTTTGCGAAGAAATTTCATGCTCCCTTGTAAAAGTATTTTGTAGTATTTTCAAAATACAAAATACAGTATTTTATTTTGATACTTGTTGTGGCTGCTGTATTTTGTAGTTTATTTTGATACATGTAAAATTAAGGTATTTGGTATTTTATTTTAAAATACATTTCAATGTATTTTTGCCCCTCCCTGGGTAAGTCATTAGACAACAATGGTTTGTTCTGTAGCCACTCTGAAAAAAAAAAACATAATTCTTTTTTAATTAAAAAAATTAATCATTCTAAAACTAAAAGAAATTAGACTTTCTCCAGAAGAAAAATATAATAGAAATTACTGTGAGCCTTTCCTTGCTCTGTTAAGCATTGCTTTGGAAATATTTGAATTTACGAGGAGGGCTAATAATTTTGTCTTCAGCTGTATAGAACTCATGGGATATGCTTAAAGAAGGGCTGTTTTACCCTTCTTAGGACAGTGGTTCCCAATTCCAGTGCCCTTGCTCTATATCTGACACAAGATTAAGATAACCAGCTGTGGCCTAACGGTCAGAGAGTTGGATCCAAAGGTTGCAGATTTGAGTCCCGGTACTGGCAGGGATTGTAGGTGTTGGGAGTGAATAACCAGCGCTCTCAAAACCCTAAATACCACCCCGAGGTTAATCCCTTGAGGAAGAAGCCGAACTCCCAGCTGCTCCCTGGGCACCTTAGCAATGGCTACCCACTGCTCCGGGTGTGTGTCCAATTTGATGAGTTCAATACAGTGTTCAATGCACCCTCATTCCTCACTACTCCCTGAGCACAGAAAATCTTTACTTTTACTTCAGAACGTTCATTCACGAGTTTGCATCTACACTGCCTGCATCGTCTGACATGTGACACAATATATCTATGTAAATCAATACAATTTAAATAACATTTTAATGAAACATGTATGTTGCCTTTAAATTGGAATCACGGCAGAATGTCCTGTGTAGTCCACTTCGCAGGGCACTTGAGTTAGAATGCCTGAAGCTATAACAGAAACATACAAAAGGACTGGAATTGAGAATCCCTGATTTAGTGGATAAATAGTATGAATTTGCATGGTCTCATTAATACATTTTAGTACAATTTGCTTATCCCCTAATAACCGTTGGGTTTAGGGGTGGGGTTTGTGGGCACGCCTCCTTTTAATTATTGTACGTGTTCATAAAAATAAAATTGTATGAATTTGTACGAATTAGCCATTTGTCTGTCAATAGATTCAAAATATTATGTTTCCTCCTGAGATTAGGTTGGATAACTTAAAATAGGACTAAGTAGTAACCTCAGAATTTGATTTGCTCATCCCCCAATGATATTTAGGTTTAGGGGTGGGGTTTGGGAGCACACGTTTTAAAAATTGCACATTTTGTTGGCAGCAATGCCTAGTGGTTAAGTGAGCCGACATATAGCACTGAGGTGCTCACGGTGACCTGAGTTCGATTCGAACCTCAAGGTTTTTTGCGGATCCTTCCCCTCTCTCTGCTCCCCACATATTCCAGTCTCAACTCTCTTCTATCCTACTCATTAAAAAATAATAATAATTACGTTGTCATTTGAATAAAATGATGAATTATCCACTTTTCTGCCAATACATGAAATAGTTACTTTCAATCAGGCTGGATAATTCTAATTAGGGCCAAGTAGTAACCTCGAAATTTAGGTTGCATCAGTTTTAACCAAAGTACTTTAGTTGGTGCAATTTAAGTTGAGTCAACTCAAAAAGGCTGTGCAGCAAGTTGCCTTACCATTTTAAGTTGTCAACTTTTTTTACAGTGCAGCTAAGATTCTGTTTTTAAGAGCTTTTCTATTTCTTATCAATATGTTATAAACAGAACATAAACTTTTTTTTAAATCACTTGAGCAAGTGTTAGAGATGAGAGGATGGCCGATCAGAGGAAGTGAGTGCAAGTAAAGGCTGATTTATACTTCTGTGTCGAGTGATCGTCGTGACCCACGGCGCATGCCTTGCATAGTCGTGCATTTATACTTCTGCATGATTTTTGTGTTGCTCTGCAATAACACTTCCGAAACGCTAGCTGGCAGTAGGTTTTTATATTCCTCTGTCTCGAGTTTCTTCGCGGGTGTTTTTTTTTTTTCTGAACGTTACCTTAATGTACAAGTAGCTAAAACTTGCTCATTCAGAGGCGGGAACTGGTGGACGTGCAACAACTTTAGTCATAAGGTAAACACAACACAAATTAAAAGTTTCCAACTAGAGTTCCTTCACAGGACTCAAAACTTGTAAACACTCGCTCCATCCGCCTCGTGGCTCTCAGCACCGCCAACGCTCGTCACTGCTAGCAAGCCGACCAATCACAGAGCTTGCGCTACACGTCGTTGCGACGCAACATTTTTTGAGAGGTGCGCGTCAGCGTCAGCCACGTGACCGCACGAAGTCTGCGCTGGACCATACGCGTGCACTTGACGCAGAAGTATAAATCAGCCTTAAGGACATTGGTATTGTCAAAACCGCAGTTTGGCTGTTTGTCCACACGAAAACGCAGTATTAGGTAAATTAAACCGAAACTTTGTGAAAACTCCGGTCATAACGTGTGGTCTTGTGGCCACTACAACTGGAGATTTTGCCTCATGATATCAGCGAGCACTCTATTTTCTCCTTTGTGATTGGCCAACATGGCTGGGTTTACACCAAAGGCGAAAGATGTGATTGAGACAAATTCCACAAGTTCGTGGCCAATGCGTTGCGTATTTCGTGTTGTTCGCACTGCGAGACAGTAATCTGCCTCTGTTCTCATGTTTGCATAACTCTAGTAATCTCGAAATGTAAGAACTGCTCAAACTGACATTTGAGAGTAGGGGTTGGGTTTGGGGGCAAACCTCCTTTTAAAAATTGTACATTTTCGTACAAATAAAATTGTATGAATTCATATGAATTAGCCAATCTTCTGTGCGTAAAATAGATATGTTTCCTTATAAGATCAGGCTGGATAACTCTAAATAGGACAAAGTACACTCAAAAAAATGACGTTTGTTGTTTGTTAAAAATACTTTTTAAAAATTAGCTGAATCAGAACAATTCTTGAGTTTTTTGGGGGGAAACTAAATAGTTTTATGTTTAATCCACTTAAATTTTGTAAAAACGAATAAGTTAACTTAATTCCATGTTGTCACAGCACAAATCGATTGTGTGGAACCCAGCATTTTTTACAGTGTAGTAACCTCAAAATTAAGTAAGTAAGTAAGTAATCGCTAATAGAATGAATTAAGTCCAAACAAGGCAGTTCATTCTGCTGTGGCGACCCCTAATGAATAAAGGGATTAAGCCGAAGGAAAATTAATGAATAAATGAATGTTCAAACAACTATATAGCTACTCAAGGTTTGAGGAAACTGATTGTGGCAAACCATTTAAGTTGACTAACTTCATTCATTTGAGTTCAGTCAACTTAAACCATCTATCGCAATCGGTTTCCTAAAACCATTTGAGTAGCTATGTATGTAGTTGATTGGACTTAATTTTATGTTAACTGAACTCATACAGATTTTATAACTGAGCTTAAAATGTTTAAGTAACCAATACTCTAAATGTTTGATGATATCAACTCAAATAATATAAGTGTATATGACTCAACATATACAGTTGAAGTTAGAATTATTAGCTAGGGATGTCCCGATCAGGTTTTTTTGCCCTCGAGTCCGAATTATTTGATTTTGAGTATCTACCGATACCGAAACCCGATCCGATACTTCTATAATACATAAAAAAATAATAAAGAAGAGTGAAGAAACAGATCCAGGATGTTCCTTATTTTTTTATATAATTCACCTTATTTTAACATTCAACAACTCTGTTAGCAAACAGAGCACTTCTGTGAGGTAGCTTGAACAATCAAGTAATAAATAACATAAATTCTTCATTTTCGGACTTTAGTGGAACAGTAAATATATAAAAAAAATCTAATATAAAAACAAATAGCACCTCAACTTACCCGGCAGGCAATCCCAAGTTGACATATCTCACAGTTTGCTATGGCAATGTTGTCGTCATCAACTTTGTAATACCTCCAGACCGCAGACATACTCGCGCTTTCCGCTTCAAGTTGCTTCCGTGTTCTACTTTAGCGTCTCTGCAACTCTGTGCCACCGCATAACTATAGATGTGTTAAAAAATAATGAGAATATATATATGGTCATCCCTATTATTAGCCCTCCTGAATTATTAGCCCCTTTGTATATTTTTTTCTCCAATTTCTGTTTAACAGAAAGAAGTTTTTTTTTCAACACATTTCTAAACATAATAGTTTTAATAACTCATTTCTAATAACTGATTTCTTTTATCTTTGCCATAATGACAGTACATAATATTGTACTAGATATTTTTCAAGATACTAGTATTCAGCTTAAAGTGACATTTAAAGACTTAACTAGGTTAATAAGGCAAGTTAGGGTAATCAGGCAAGTCATTGTGTAACAATGGTTTGTTCTGTAGATAATCGAAAATATATTGCTTAGAGAGGCTAATAATATTGACCTCAAAATGCTTTTTAAAAAATTAAATACTGTGAAAATTTTCTTAATCCTTAATCACTTGAGATATATTTGAAAAAGAATAAATATTGCACAGGAGGGCTAATAATTTTGCCCTCAACTAAACTTCAATCTTCAATGCCGCAATCAATTTCCTCAAACGGTCTGACTTAACTTATCGGGTTTTCCAGTGTATTATTGACACACTCTGCGTGACGCGTGATACTTTTTCCCGTTAATCCACTTGAGCGAGAGTTGGGGATGGAGGGTTAGAGTGAGAGTAAGAAGGAGGGTCAGTGAGAGTGAGGAGAGGACTCCAGGTCAGTGAGTGGACTTCAAATCCAGCTCCAATTTGGCAGCCGTCTCTTGTCAGAGTTGATTACCGCTGAGCCGTTTCGACTTCCCCCAACTGTGATGAGCCACCGGCTGTAAGCAAACGCACTGGTTTTTTTGTTCTTGGGGGAGGAGAGGAGAGTGTGAATCAGGGGGCTCTTTCGCTCCGAGGAGACTTTCTCATAATCACAGCTATGACAAAACAATAGCGCTTCTGTTACAAGACACTCTGGAGGTTTAGATCAGACACAGCAGGTGATGTATATTTGCTTATTTATTATTTATTTAATGTGGCGTAGTTTGTGTTTCTTTACGTACTTAAAAATGTCTCACTCTGAAGTACTTTTAAACCTGTATGACTTACAAAAGAAGCTATTTTGAAGGATGATGGAAACCGGCAGCCATTGTGATCCATTGTAGGAAAAACGAATAGTGTGGAAGTCAATGGTTACCGGTTTGAAACATTTTTCTAATTATCTTCTTTTGTGTTCAAGCGAAGAAAAAAAAAAACTCAAGTAAATGTTTTTATTTTTTTGGTGAACTATTCCTTTAAGAAGTTAATTTGTGGAGAATTGTTGTTCAAATTTTAAGTAGTGCAGATAACTTTGTACATGATTTAATTGATTTGATTCACTTTCTGTATATTTTCTATACCATTGATTTATGTTTGGTGATTTTAGTTGGGATAAAATATTCTGGTTCCCCTTTTTAAACATATTTTTAATATTATTATGATATTATATATCAGTGTTTCCCAACCCTGTTCCTGGAGGCACACCGACAGTACATATTTTGGACGTCTCCCTTATCTGAGCCATTCATTTCAGGTTTTGGAGTCTCTTCTAATATTCTGATGAGCTGATTCAGGTGTGTTTGAATAGGAAGAGTATTGTTGGTGTGGCCTCAGAAACAGGGTTGGGAAACACTGTTATATATTATATTCATTAATTAATTATATATATAAATAATATAAAATCTTGCGAACAGCACAAATAATGAGTATATTGTTTAGAGATTTCTATTGGACTGTGTACAGCAACCTTTTGTATCCTGGCACTGGAGTGTATTATGTGACTAAAACTTAAAAGAGCAGAGGCCACTTTTGGACAAGGAGATTACGTTATATAACAATCTTAAATTTAATGACAACCATATTTTGCACTTCATAAGTCTTTTGCCAGTTACTCTTTATTCATTCATTATTTTATTTTATTTGAATATGCCTTAGATTAATTAAAGTAATTTGGATAGCTCAGACTTCAGCAAAAGCCTCATTTGTGTTAATTTTTTCCTTAAACTGAGCTCTACTTTTAGTCTTTTTTATTTTTGGTACTGCATTCGGTGAATGAATCCGTTTAATTAGTGACTGTTTAGCACCAGCATGAGTTCCTGAATGCTTTAGACATTTGTTTATTCGTCTGGGGTTTTGAATTAAATATTTAGGGGAGAAGCTTGTCCGGTGTGTGTCTCTCTCTCTCTTTCTCTCTTTCTCTTCATGCATCCATGCATCCTAGCTCAGTTTCCTTCTGTCTTTATCACAGGCAATAAATCCTTCAACATGATGTCCCCCACTGGAGATAATTCTGAGCTTCTGGCAGAAATTAAAGCTGGGAAGAGTCTAAAGCCGACACCTCACAGTAAAGGCTACACAACCGTCTTCTCGAACAGCGGCACTCCGGGAAACAATGTAGGTCACACTCGTTTATTTATACTATGTATCCCATATATCCCTCAATTTACTTATATCTATTAAGTAAAACTATTTTTTGGATCATCCTTAAAATGTGGTTGAATGTACATAAGTCTGCCATATTGAGTTTGCTTTGAGCTGTGTGTGCACTGTTAACGATTTCTGCAAATGACACAGTATTTAACTGTAATATGAACTATATTTTACTGTAGGACAGTTATGCAGTATGTTACTGTATTTTAAGGTTGCATTGTGACAATTACTGTATATTTTACAGTAAAGATGTACATACAATACTGTAAATACATATACAGTGAGATAAATGGTGCTGTAAATGTAAATACAGTATTTTTGCTGTAACTGATTTACAGTAAGATTCTACAGGAAAGTGTTAACAGTGTGTGTATGAGTGAAAATGTTTTGTTCTTTCTGTAACCTATGATCTCTCATTTGGATGTGATTGCCAATATCTGGGTTTTTATCAACATGTGCTAATGTGCATTTTGAAGTTTCGTATGAGAAATGAGTGATAGAATAACCAAATCTTTTAATAAAAATCCCTTAATTCATAAAAACAAAGGTTTTACGGTTACTTGAGGTTGTTTTGGAGAAGAAGGATTAATACTAAAAATGAAAGATGGAAACACATTTCCTGAATAAACATTACACTGTTAACAATTTCCTGTAGAATCTACAGTAACTTACTGGCAGCAGTTTGCCAATAACTTACTGTAAATAAATTACAGCAAAAATACTGGTACATTTACAGCACCATTTATCTTGTTGTATATTTATTTACAGTATTGTATTACTTTACTGTAAAATGTACAGTAATTTTCACAGTGCAACTTTAAAATACAGTAACATACTGCATAACTGTCATACAGTAAAATAGAGAGCATATTACAGTTCAGTTCGCCAGTAACTTACTGTAAATCAATTACAGCAAAAATACTGTATTTACATTTGCAGAACCATTTATCTTGCTGTATATTTATTTACAGTATTATATATCTTTACTGTAAAATGTAAAGCAATTTTCACAGTGCAACTTTAAAATACAGTAACATACTGCATAACTGTCATACAGTAAAATACAGAGCATATTACAGTTTAGTTCGCCAGTAACTTACTGTAAATCAGTTACTGCAAAAAAACTGTATTTACATTTACAGCACCATTTACCTTGTGTGTATGTATTTACAGTATTGTATATCTTTACTGTAAAATATACAGTAATTTTCACAATGCAACTTTAAAATACAGTAACATACTGCATGACTGTCCCACAGTAAAATACAGTTCATATTACAGTTCAGTTCGCCAGTAACTTACTGTAAATCAATTACAGCAAAAAAATGTACTTACATTTTCAGCACCATTTACCTTGTGTGTATGTATTTACAGTATTGTATATCTTTACTGTAAAATATACAGTAATTTTCACAATGCAACTTTAAAATACAGTAACACTGCATAACTGTCCTACAGTAAAATACAGTTCATATTACAGTTAAATACTGGGTAATTTACAAAAATCCTTAACAGTGTAGACCCACGTGACTAATCAGCTGGCTCCATTATGCTTGCCTTGTTTACGGTTGATTACTAGGTTACGAATATGACATTCAGAGGCTCTAATAACTTGATGGAAGTGCAACCGAATTTGCATTTGGGATTTGATGGAAGTGCAACTGAATTTGCATGTGGGATTTATTTCTCTTTTTTTGTTTTTGCAAACTTTTTGCTAAAGATTTGCTTCACATTAGGATGGAAACCCAGCTATTGTTTGTCTTAAGATATGTCATAACTATGTTTGCATTAGAAACACCAAATGGGCAAATCACATATTTCACATAAATACTAATGGATAGGAGTTATGGACTTATATCGCATAGAGAGACAAATTCTGTATAGAAAAAGATTTTACATGCTTTATCATACATAAAAAGGTTTATATTTCCAAAATATAAATGCTAGGGCCACAAAAAGTAATGAATACTGAATCAAAGTTGCAGTTACAGTGAGTAAAGTTGTAGTTTGGAGCATTGCAAGAGTTCAGTGATCTGGGATACAAATCCATTGTCCAGGATAATACAGCCAGTCCAATGAGAGGCTTGTGTAACTCGGTTATCAGTGCTTGGGGCACAATAGCTCAGTTTATTAAAGTTACATAATTGAGGAAGTGACAGAAGAGCGTTCAGATCCTTCCATCTAACTGAACTTGCTAACCAGCAATTCTTAGAAATGAACTTGAAAAAAGAGCTCCAACAGTTCTGTGCTTGCTTAAATAAGTTATTTTCTTGATATACTGATAAAATCGCAGTTAATTCAAAATGTAATTACGGTAGTACCCGAACACTAATGAATTGATCTCAATAATATGCAGTGTATTGTTTAAAAAGTGCAATATGCAGTGTTTAAATTTACAATGAACTATATAGTAACGAATGCTTTTTGTGAAAAATGGTCCTTGATAAGCAGAAATAATTTACCCTTTCAGAATTGATGGTAAAAGAGCTGTCACTGGGGCAGTACCTTTTCCAAAGGTACATATTTGTATCTAAAGGGTCCATATTTGCACCTCAAAAGTACTTATTAGCACTTAAAGAGTATAAAAGTGTACCTCTTGAAATTTTCTAGAACTAAGGAGACGTCCACACTAATACATTTTAATTTAAAACGCATCATTTTTTCCTCTCCGTTTAGGCCTTCCGTCCACACTTAAATGGCATTTTTAGCCAATGAAAAAAGTATGTCTTTGAAAGCACTCTCCAAAGTGGATCAATTTAAAATCAAGTCGCAGTGTCAACTGTAAAAAATGCCGGCTTTCCAAAACAATGATGCATTTTTAGTCATGTGACCAATTTAGTTAAAATGTTATAAACGTGTTTCTCACAGCAAAAAACTATTTTCCTCAACATATTGCCACAAGGTTTTAAAGAGCTTGAACATAAATAAAAGTTAGGCAAAAATTACGTATGTTAAAGCATCTTATGTCTTAACGCATGCGCAACACAAAGACAAAAGCGTTTTCAGTCATTTCAGTGTGGATTACCAACTTTTGGGGAATGATTAAAAAATGATAGTGTGGACATGGAAGTGGATTTATCCAGATTAGTGTGTACATAGTCCAATATGAACTCTTTATGTACAAATGTGTAGCTTTGGAAGAGGCACGTCATGATTTTGCCAAGTACGATGCGATCCTGGATTAACATCTATGTTGATCCTGGAACATCATTTTTGTTGAAAAATGTAATCCATACCTATTCCCTACCCCTAAACCCAACCATAACTGTAAATTATTCCCAAAATCAGAGGGGAATAATAGTTGAATAACAATCATGTAGAAGTGCATAAACCTAACCGGAAGCCTAACATAAACAATAAACATATCCCTTAATTCTGATTGGCTGATTGGAATGTTGTTCCAGGATCAACACAGATGTTAATCCAGGAACATGTTTTACTTGGTGAAATCAGGTTGGCATTGGAAAAGATACTGTCCCATTGACAGCTCTCATATTAACAAGGTTAATGACTACATAGGCAAGCAATAATCCACAAAACTCACAAAAACTCGGCACAGATTGGGTTTATCCTCCCTGCTTCTTTATATAAAGAGAAATAATATTGTTTAGAAGCTATGGTTGAAAATCTTGTATTTTAGGTTTTATTTAAAGGGGTCATGAAATGTGGGGTCATGAGCTATTTTTTACAGTTCTCTGTGGTTCACATATAAAGTTATTGAGATTATTACATCAAAAAACATCCCAATTTTGATATAATAGGAAATTTTCTGTTCTGTTTTGACACCGACCACCTACATGGATAGTTCACCCAAAAACTACAAGTTTACTATCATTTACTCATCCTTCACCTGTTTGAGTTTCTTTTATTAGGGACCGAGCACCGGAACGGTGCGTAGGCCCTATTGGAATTGCTCCGTTTATTTATTTATTTATTTTTGTTCAACACAAATTAAGGTATGCTGAAGATTGTTGGAAACCTGTAACTATCGACTTCCACTGTATTTGTTTTTCCCCCTATGGAAGTCAATGGTTTCAGGCTTCCAGTTTTCTTCAAAATACAGTTGAAATTAGAATTATTAAACCCCCTTTGAATTTTTTTTCTTTTTCAATTATTTCCCAAATTATGTTTTACAGAGCAAGGAAATTTTCACAGTATTTCTGATAGTATTTTTTCTTCTGGAGAAAGTGTTATTTGTTTTATTTCGGCTAGAATAAAAGCAGTTTTTAATTTTTTTTAAAACATTTTAAGGTCAAAATTATTAGCCCCTTTAAGCTATTTTTTTTTTCGATAGTCTATAGAACAAACCACTGTTATACAATAACTTGCCTAATTACCCTATCCTGCCTAGTTAACCTAATTAACCTAGTTAAGCCTTTAAATGTCACTTTAAGCTGTATAGAAGTGTCTTGAAAAATATCTAGTAAAATATTATTTACTGTCATCATGGCAAAGATAAAATAAATCAGTTATTAGAAATGGGTTATTAAAACTATTATGTTTAGAAATGTGTTGAAAAAATCTTCTCTCCGTTAAACAGAAATTGGGGAAAAAAATAAACAGGGGGGCTAATAATTCAGGGGGTTTGATAATTCTGACTTCAACTGTATATATTTTGTGTGTGTGCGTGTGTGTGTGCATGTGCTTGCGTGTGTGTGTGTGTGTGTGTGTGTGTGTGTGTGTGTGTGTGTGTTCAACAGAAAAAAAGAACTCAAACGGGTTGGAAACTATTAAATTATGAGTAAATTTAATTTTGAGTGAACTGCCCCTTTAAATGGAACACATAGTTTGAATACTTGAAAGGAAATGCCCGAAGGTAAAGTTGGCATATTTAAAAAATAAAACAAACACAGTTGTATGTTTTGAATTCTTGATTTAGGGGATTTTGTCTCAGTTTATGACTCTTTAAATTATCTATGAATATACAGTTGAATTCAAAATTATTCGCCCTCTTGTGTTTTTTTTTTTTATATTTCCCAAATGATGTTTAACAGAGGAAGGAATTTTTCACAGTATTTCCTAAAATATTTTTTCTTCTGGAGAAAGTCTTGTTTGTTTTATTTTGGCTAGAATAAAAGCAGTTAATTTTTTTTTTATAAAACATTTTAAGGTCAATATTATTAGCCCCCTTAAGCAATGTTCATTCATTCATTCATTTTCTTTTCGGCTTAGTCCCTTTATTAATCTGGGGTTGCCACAGCGGAATGAACCGCCAACTTATCCAGCATATGTTTTATGCAGCGGATGCCCTTCCAGCTGCAACCCATCACTGGGAAACTTCCATACAGACTCATTCACACTCATACACTACGGACAATTTAGCCTACCCAATTCACCTATAGCGCATGTCTTTGGACTTGTGGGGGAAACCGGAGCACCCGGAGGAAACCCACGCGAACACGGGGAGAACATGCAAACTCCACACAGAAACGCCAACTGACCCAGCCGAGGCTCGAACCAGCGACCTTCTTGCTGTGAGGCGAACGTGCTACCCACTGCGCCACCGTGACGCCCCCTTAAGCAATGTATATTTTATAATTGTCTACAGAACAAACCATCATTATACAATGACTTGCCTAATTACCATAACTTGCCTAGTTAACCTAATCAAAAGCCTTTAAATGTCACTTTAAGCTGAATATTAGTATCTTGAAAAATATCTAGTAAAATATTATGTACTGTCATCATGGCAAAGAGAAAAGAAATCAGTTATTAGAAATTAGTTATTAAAACTCTTATGTTTAGAAATGTCTTTCCACAGTATAACAATATACAGGGGGGCTAATAATTCTGACTTTAACTGTGTATATATTTCCTTCTAGAACCTTCTATTCTGATTATTTTTAACTTACAGGAGGAAAGTCCGTCATCGCCGCCAGAGCCTCTGCCAAAACCCAACGACACCCAATCCGCGAAGCCAGAATCTCCACCGCCTGCTTGTCCACCAACGCCACCCAATCCCGCAGCCAGCAGCACGTCACCCCAGAACCTGTCCACTTCACAGAGCAGCGACCAGCTCACAGCCACGGTCAACGGGAACACGACTGTTGACCAGAACAAGACCAGCGTGGTGGACGTGGAGAGTTTGGTGCCCACACACGACGAGCAGGGCAGAGCCATTCCAGAGTGGAAGAGGCAGGTGATGGTCCGAAAACTACAAGTGAAGATGCAGGAGGAAGAAGAGAACAAGAGAAAGGTGAGTGAGAGAACGTTTCCAGTGTCAAACATACAGTTGAAGTCAAAATTATTAGCCCTCCTGTGATTTTATTTTATTTTATTTTATTTTTTAAATATTTCTCAAATGATGTTTAACAGAGCAAGGAATTTTTTATAGCATTACCAATAATATATTTTCTTAATTATTTGTTTTATTTCAGCTAGAATAAAAGCAGTTGATGATTTGCCTAATTACCCTAACTTACCTAATTAACCTAGTTAAGCCTTTAAATATCACTTTAAGTTGAATACTAGTGTCTTGAAAAATATCTAGTAAAATATTATGTACTTTCATCATGGCAAAGATAAAAGTAATCAGTTATTAGAAATGAGTTATTAAAACTATTATGTTTAGAAATGTGTTGAAAAAACTTTCCGTTAAACAGAAATTGGGGGAAAATATTCATAGGGGGCTAATAATTCAGGAGGGCTAATAATTCGGACTTCAACTGTAAGCTGAGGAAGTGCAGCTTACATTGTCCAGCTTATATTTCAGCATTAAGACGCTTTAACAAAAGCAGTAAAACTCATGATCATGATTTGTAATGATTTGTAACATACTTAAAGACCCCAATTAATTAAATCTGATGTTTTATGACTTTGTTTAAAGGGATAGTTCACCCAACAAATGAAAATCTCATCCTGAAGTGGTTCTAAATTCATACATTCATTTTCCTTCAGCTTAGCCCCTTTATTCATCAGGGGTCTTGTCCAGCTTGTCCAGCATATGTTTTACACAGCGGATGCCCTTCCAGCTGCAACCCAGTACTGGGAAACAAACACCCATACACACTCATTCACACATATACACTACGGCCAATTTAGTTTTTTCAATTCACCTATAGCGCATGTCTCTGGACTGTGGGGGAAACCAGAGCACCCGAAGGAAACCCACGTGAACGTAGGGAGAACATGCAAACTCCACACAGAAATGCCAACTGACCCAGCCGGGACTCGAACCAGTGACCTTCTTGCTGTGAGGCGACAGTGCTAACCACTGAGCCACCGTGTCGCCCCAGGGTTCTAAATAAAAAAAAAATGTAAAGATATTTTTAAGTATGTTGGAAACTTACTTAACTGACATCCATAGGAATAAAAACAAGCTATGGAAGTCCATATATACTGGATTCCAACATTTTTCAAAATATCTTCTTGTGCGTTTTAAATATATGGGGGGTGAGTAAATGATGGCAGAATTTATATCCTTTTAAAACTATACTTAAGATTATAGTTCCTTAACTTATACTATACTATACTTAAGATTATACTAACTTAAGATTATACTGTACTTAACTTATACTTAAGATCTTCTTTATGTTAGTATGTTCCTAATAGCTGAGAAAATGAATATACACAGGGGTGGCACGGTGGCTCAACGGTTAGCACTGTTGCCTCACAGCAAGAAGGTCGCTGGTTCGAGTCCCAGCTCGGCCAGTTGGCATTTCCATGTGGTGTTCTCCCCATGTTTGCGTGGGTTTCCTCCGGGTGCTCCGGTTTCCCCCACATTCCAAAGACATGCGCTATAGGTGAATTGGATAAACTGAATTGGACCTAGTGCATGTGTGAATGAGAGAGTGTATGGGTGTTTCCCAGTACTGGGTTGTGGCTGAAAGTTCATCTGCTGCATAAAACATATGCTGGAATAGTTGTCGGTTCATTCCGCTGTGGTGACCCCTGATAAATAAGGAACGCTAATAATTTTGGGATTTCTAGAATGAAAGTGTCCACTTCCCATCAATGATAGCTACCTCTGACTAGCATTAGAAGGTAGAAAATTAAAGTTTGTCAGTTTTTAGTTGATCATTTGCATAGTTTTTCAATATGTTCCATTTAACAAAAGAAGGTTGCTGATATTTATTCTTTTTAAATATATGTCTTCATTCTTTTGCCGATGGTACACGTTGTGGATCTTTTAAGTGCTGTGTCTATTTCATGTTAAGATATCTGTCAACACTGGAGAGAAAACTGCATTTCATGGGGTCTTTAAGCATGTTAAATAAGCACTATGTTCAGAAGAGTATACTCAAATAATAGTTTCTGTAGACCATGTATACAGTGCAACTATATATATTTATTACACCTTACTTGGCATTCAGTGTCGTTGCAATAAATGAAAGGAATATAAACTGTGATAGTTTTTACTTCTTAAAGAGATTGATCTCTTTAAGGTCAAATTTAATTTTAAATCCAAAATAACCATGTTTATTGTTAGCATTTTACCTGAATGCCCAACACAATCTCATGGCAATTCGTAACTTTTTTATTTAGTGGCTAATTCATATGAATTCGTACGATCTTATTCATACAATTTAGTACGAATTTCTCGTCCCCCAATGACGGTTGGGTTTAGGGGTGGGGTTGGGTTGGGTGCCACGCCTCCTTTTTAAAATCATAAATTTTCGTACGACTGAACTCGTACGAATTAGCCACTTAACTGACAAAACGTAAAAGAGTTACGTTTCCTCATGAGATCAGGCTGGAATGCCACTAGCATGTAATGCTATGTGGTCATTAATTAGCTGCTATTCACTTCTGAACATATCTTACAGTTCATGTCTGTTTGCTTTTAATGTTTATATACACTGCTGCTTATTACAAAAAAAAGGATAGCTGTGATTTAAAATACATTTACAAGAAATAAATCAAAACGAGTGCACTTTTTCAGCTAAAGAGGTTAAAGTTATCCTCCTGTAGTTTTTAAAAAAAATTGATTTTAAGGCTGCGTTTACACTAGGGATGCATGGTATACCGGTACTGGAAATATTCAGGTACATATTATATTTAAAACAGTTTGATATCATAGTTTTACTCAATTCAGTATTTCACAAGTTGCAATTCCATAGTTCACCTGTAGATGCTTCACAGTTGCTGCTGAAGCTGATAAACTTTACAACAGAACGACGCGATGGATCATCAAACAGATGAAACTCCAACAGCGTGCGTGAAAGATTGTCCAGTATATAAGGACAATAGTAGAAGTAAAACTGGCATTATTTTGAATATGAAACAGATAATAACTGACCTTACTGCAACTGCATGCAAGGGTTGCTATAGAGAAAGGCTGCATCCGAAATCGCATACTTCCATACTATATAGTACGCTAAAAACAGTATGAGTCGAGTAGTATGTCCGAATTCATAGAATTCGATAAACAGTATGTGAGAAGTACTCGGATGACCTACTACTTCCTTCGAGATTCTGGAGTGTGCATCCGATGGACTCTATGCTATCCCATGATGCCACATAAGAGAATTCATCAATGGGAGTGAAGCAACGCAACTGACGCGGGGAGGTCACATGATCATGACAAAATGGCAGATGTAGTACGTCCGAGTTCCATTCATACTCACATTCATACTGTATAGAACGTATTTTTCTAACGGTCAAGTACTTAATTCAAATGCAGTACCTACTGAGTAGTAGGCCATTTCGGACGCAGCCAATGGCAATGTGTCATTACAGTGCAGTGCATTCTGGGAATTAGGGAAAAATATATTAACATGTGAAATAAATGAATTTTTCAATTTACTTAACTTTTGAGGCTGGTTATTTGTCGCCTATAGTATCGATTTAGCATCAATACCAAGGGGTTGCATTATGGTATCATACCGAATCCAAAATTATATTACACTAATTAAATTACACTCGTTTTTTTTTTTTCTTTTAAAATGGCATTTTAACAGAAAACACTTCTCGTCTAGATTGGAGTTTTACAGCAATTCAGAAAAACAAACTCCGTCCACACTGTACTGCACACGTAAAACGCATGATAAGTGACCATTCATGCTTACTGAGCATGTGCAAATTTTGCCTCCTACCAGTTGTGTAATGGTCATATGAGAGGGGCTGATTGACGAATCAGGGAACGATACGTTATAGTCCAGAAGACCAATCAGAAAGTTAAAAAGTGGATAGCCACGCCTCCTACTGAAACAGAATCCCATCTAAAATGTGGTCTTCTGCATTTTCATAACACTTTCGCAGGCTGAAGATGCCGGAATAGTGTATAATAGTGACACCAGGTGTAACAGTAAGAAAACATATATGCTTTTTTTTTATTATAACGCACTAATGTAAACGCAGCCTAAGCTTGTGATTTAAATTGTGAACTGAAGTTTTGATTCTGAGGTTTGATCTGCAGTATCTACATGGAGGATAGCTGAGCAGTGTGTTTGCATGGTGATTGTTAAGTATACTCTACATGCTCTTTTTCCAACGATACGAAAATTGTGTGACATTCACTTATAAATGAAATATAAATTAGCTACTGAGTTTATGATCTCTGGGTTGCCATAGTAGCACTGTGTGAATGTGCAAATGTTTGTCCAGCAGAATTAATTCATAAATGCTGTCATTTACAGGTTAGCAAGACTTGTCAGTGCACAAATTCTAGAAACTTGCAGTTATAATAGAAGGATATATTTAGAATTTGTATTTGGTTCAAATAATGACTTAACAATAATATTGTGTGAGTAGTATACAGCGGCTAAAATAAGTATTGAACATGTCATGATTTTTCCTGGTAAATATATTCCTAAAGGAGCTGTTGACAAGAAATTAACACAGATTTTGGTAAAAACACTCATCTGTGTGATCTGATGTTTAGTTCTTATTTTCTATTGAGTTCAGGTCCGGTGGCTGGCTGGGCCATTCTAGCAGCTTTATTTTCTTTTCTGAAACCAATTGAGAGTTTCCTTGGCTGTGTTTGGGGTCATTGTTTTTCTGAAATGTCCACCCTGGTTTCATCTCCATCATCTGGTAATGTAGATATTCGGACTGAAGCAGCTAATATTAATTTACACTATTTATTTACACTATTTATTAATAACTACTGAGGGATTTCAGCTGCTGTCTGGTCGTTCCATGCCTTTCTACACCTTCCTTTCTTCATGTGTTCAATACGTTTTCTCTGTGTCATTTCATATTATTACACATAACTTAATTTCTAAATTAATTAGTTTCATTGTCTTTGTGTATGTATGGATTACTTTGGATGTTACCAACATCTGGTGAAAAATTCAAGTCAACAGCACCTTCAGCAATATATTTTCTGAGTAAAAAGGTGACGTGTTCAATACTTATTGTTTGTTTTGCCCAAAGAACATTGGTTTACATGATCAGTCAGCTAGGCCAGATTGATTACTTTATGTTGCCTTAGATGCCGTTATTAAATCACTTTTACAGGATACAAATCACTGGTATGTTACTGTTGGTTTTAATTTGTAAACTAGACCTTTAAAAGTTTAATACTACATTGCAGACGGTGTTTTCAGTATATAAATAAGAAGATAGTTTTAAAATTATATTCTGCATTCAGCTTTGGTCTGGGTTTCATAGCTCGGGTGAATCAAGTGAATGTTATGCAAGTGTGACATTTGGTTGGCTTACTCTATACTCTGTGTTGAGTGATGCAATGTTTAATTTGGGGCTGTTGTGACCATCTCAAGACAAGCCTAAGTGTGTTTGACATTCAGCAAGGAAGTATTAGTTTAATGTGGCTTACTGGCGATGGTGCACGACAGCTCTAAGTTTTTACATGGGGATTCAGTGGTGTGATGCAAAGCCCCTTCACACTGCAACTGGAGCTTACAGCATGAAGTGCAGTTGGTCATCTTGCTCATTCTGCTCATTAAACGCTTTTTTTTTTCTTATACATCTTTTAACATCCTAAATGTTTCTCTGTAGTTTTTTTTTTAGATCAGTAGCATGTAGTTCCATATAAACACAATCTAAACATTTTTTTAAGAAATAGCACACATTAATTTCACACTTAAAAGAAACTTTTCATGTCATTTTTAAATGCATGTCTATATGTCAGGCTTTAGAAGTAAAGGCAACAAGGTTAAACGTCCTTACTCACCAAGCAATGTTGTGTTTAAAAGATGTCTAATAAATGTCCAAACACAGATGTCTAATAGACATCTAGCAATAGTCCAAAAATACACTAGTCATCAAATTAGATTAGACAGGCTTCACATGTGTAGTCATTCCGTATTGACAGTCCCAATTTATCCTTGTTTTAGCTAAGATGTTGTGTTAGAAATCTGTTAAATACACAAAAATGCTTGCTGGGTAGTTTACAAAACTGAATGGGAAATGTAAATATACTTACATAACATTCACAACAATTTCAGCACTATGAATCGACTTACAGTGGAAGTCTAGCAGTGGCTAGCAACATTAATCACATATGATTTGGACAAACACTGCATTCATGCGTTTACTCACTCGCTTTTCTGACATACATAACTGACACATTACAAGCAGAGAGAATGTCTCTAATCTAAATTTATCTAAATCTAAATTTTGTACAACTTCAGCTCTCTTCTCATTCATTTGAACTTTTGATTGGAATCATGATGAATAGATGCATGTGCCACTTAGTGTTAGCTCGTTAAAAAAAGTCCAAAGTTCTCCCACTGCATTTCCTAGCAACATCTGCCACTGTAAGGATGTAAAAGTACCATGGTTCAGAGCCAAAAACCACTGTGTGAATGCAGTCCAACTGTGGCAGCGGTCAATCAAACTGGGATGGTAATGACACTAGCATTAATGGTGTGCACCCAGGTTTGTTTGGTTCATTTGGCTAATGGAAACCCTGTCTTCTGAACTCGACTGCACACCCGCAAACCCAAGTCCATCTGAAAAAGGTAGTCTTGGGTGTAGTACATACAAACTTTGGTATGGTTCACTTCAGAAAACAATCTAACCAAATCAAACCAAATTCTGAACCAAAAACCACCATCTGAACATAGTCCAATGGGGATGGGGGGAGGGCGAGTCAATCAAGCGGTCAATGTGAAAACATCCCTAATCCATAAAGATTACATTAAAATTAGCCACACCCTGAACAGTGCTTCCAGTTCAGAAGGACAGGGTAGGCAAATTTACAGCTTTCATGTGCTTTTAGATCTACTATCTACTAGACTTCCACAGTAAGGATTTTACTGTAAATATAGTTCCTATTCATATTTAAAACAAACCAAGGATTGTATTGCATAGCATGTCACTGATTGTATCTATAGGCAATCATTCAAAAATAACCCTCAACCTAATAATCACAATTCTAGAAAATACATTTCTATGACAAATAGTCTTGCTATACTCAACTACATTATTTTTTTGCCGGAAACTTCTTTTGCAAGTCTACTCAGTGAAAACAAGGCAATATCATCGCACCACTAAATTCATGTAAAGTTTGAAACGTTTGGGGTGAAGAGTCTTTGAAGGCGTGCATGTAACGCATCGGATCCACAGGCTGAAGGGAACCCCTCCTCTGTTTTTGTTCCTTTCTGTATCCTCCTCTGAACCCACTTTAGTTTGCTGCCAGTGGATACTATCAAGGCCAGGACTGGCATTATTCTCACGTTCACAATGCTATACTGGGGCCATTTGGAGAACTAATGACTGAGGACGACCTCATTCGCATTGAGAAGCAGATTGAGAACCTCCAGGTCATGCAGAAAGTGACAGAGGTGGAGAAAGAGCTGGAACAGCTGGAGCAAGAGTTGAAGCAACTCCTACCTGTGTCTGCAGCCTTGAACCAAGACCACTTCTCTGTCAACCCCAAACAGGTTCATGGGCAAGCAGAAGACTTGCCGGCCTGGTGCAGCAAGATCTCTACACTGCTCAAAAGCATGGCCATCCTACTCGCCACCTTGGGAGGTAAGGAGATTGATATTCTGGAAATGATCTCTCAAGGATATACATATGAAGGCCTGAAGAGTGGAAAGGGCCAGACAGGGATCTCTGATTCAGTGGTCTCTGGGAACATTGGCCGATCACAATCGTTCTCCACTCGAGAGGAGGTGGAGAAGGAAATTAAGCAGTGTGGTGTGTCTGTAAAGAATCTGAAAGCCAATTATGAAATTCACAGCCAATCAAAGTATGAGGATGACAAAAAGAATCGCACATACAAGCGTACAAGGTCTTTACCAGCAGTCAGTGAATGCAGTTACCCATCAGAGCCTATCCTGGAGGATGAGTTGCTGTTCTCTCTCAGTGAGAGCCCCTCACAAATTGGAGATTGTTCACCAATAGAGCAAGATCTAAATTTACCTTTGGTAATTGAGGAACCTATAATACCATCCTATGCACCTTTGACATACAATGGTCCTGAAAGGACAGGACCATCTAACATGGAGCATCAAGACCACCCTGACCTCTCAACAAGTCCACTAACATCAGAGCATCTCACCCGAAGTCTAGAAGTGCAGACAGACCTGAGCTACGTCCAGGAGTGCATCGAGATGCGGAAAGAGAGGATTGTGTTTCTGTTCCTGGAACACTGGAGAAAGTACACAATGGCTGAATCCTACAAGTGCTCAGGAAGAGGGAAGACTCTAAACGTTGAAGACAATGACTCCCATTCCTTGTATTATCACAACCTAACTAAGCCAGATGATACCATGCAAACAGAGGATGATCAACTGCTGTATTTTATGAAACAGAGACAGGTGGTGGGAAATCTTCTTGGCCACTGGAGGGCCATTATGAGCCAGGTGCCCACAAGACAAATACGCAGACTCAGTCGAGCTCAGATGATCTACTGGCCTGAGCACTTTCTTCCCCACATCAACGGGTCACCTGTTCAGTATGAGAGCCTTACCCTTGACCTTTTCATGCTAGGCTACTTTCAGCTTCTTGAGATGAACATGTCCCGCACCGAACGCAAGTTCCGCCATTTGCTTTGCTATGAAATGTTTGACAGACTGGGCAGTCACCCTTGGGAAGTGATCCGCCAGTTTCACCGAGAGGTAATGGAGAGCCTTGAGAAAGGAAAACGTGATTGGTCTGATGGGTTTGAAGATATCAAGGTGAAGTATTTTGGTGACTCCGTAGAGGGAGGTGGTTTGCTGGAAGCGGCTGAGCTCATTTTGCCTTCAGAGGTTCTTCAAGCTACTGTAAATGTCTCGCAAAAGTCCCCAGATGATGCAAATCTCCCAAGTACTTCACCCCCAGAAGTCCCCAATGAACTCCCAGGGCCAACTTCAAATTACTCTGCAGATGTAACTCAACAGGTCTCCTCAGAGAATTCAGCTGAGAATATTAAAAATGTTTCAGCAATACAGAAGAGTACCTCTGAAGTTCATTTACCACCCGATAACATTGAAGCACATGATGCACCACAGATGGAAAATCTTATGACACAAGCAACTGTAACAACTGAAAGTCCCCCAACGAAAACCCCAAGTATTCATACTATGAATGAACAGAGCCCTGCAAAACCCAAAGAGGAGCCCAATGAGGACTCAATCAAGCTCATCTATGAACTTAAAGAGTTTAGCAATGAGGAAATTATTAGATACATTGATCGAAGCTTTGCCTTCTGGAAAGAGAAGGAAGCTGAGTTGTTTGACATCTGATTTATCTAGTCAGTTATCTAGGAATTGTTTGGAGATAAATAATTGTATTAAAGTCAGCGTAAACCAGAAGTTGCTCAGACTTTAATTTCAGTATGTTGATGCACTTCCAAGTGAAACTGAATATTGAGTAGTGGGTGGGGCTTCATTTTTGCACATCATTCCCTCGGTAAGAGGGTTGTGGTTAAGAATGTTGTGGCTGAAGCCATCAAACTGACGTCAACAGAGAAGGACTGCCACTCCAAATGTGGAAGCAGATGACTTTGACTGAAGATTACCAAAACAAATTGGTACTGATTTTTTTCAGTGGATTAACTTGCACAGATTATTTGCTCACCTAAAGAATAACAATGTGCACTAGCAAAATAAACATGGCACATTTTGATTTCACACAGACATTATGCTGTTCAGCAAACAGTTCAGGAAGGCTGTTTACTTCCAGATATGTCTCTTCTGAGCTTAACTGAATGGTCACATAGTCCAGCAGAAAATCAACATTTTATTGAATATCACTCACTCACTATCCTTCGGCTTAGTCTCTGATTTATCAGGGGTTGCCACAGAGGAATGAACCGCCAATTATGCTGGCATATGTTTTATGCGGCGGATGCCCTTCCATCCGCAACCCACCACTGGAAAACAACCATACACTCTCATTCACACACACAGTTCATTCACTACGGCCAATTTAGTATCCATTTCACCTATACCGCATGTCTTTGGACTGTGGCGGAAACCTGGAGGAAACACACGCAAACACAGGGAGAACAGAAATGCTTCGAACCAGTGACCTTCTTGCTGTGAGGTGACAGTGCTAACCACTGAGCCCTATTTCATGGAATATCTAAGATATAAACCATAAATATTCACACTTTAAGCGTACTAATTTAAATTAAGTCATTTCCAAGTGTTAAAAATGGTTAAAATTAAATTGTTTATAGATTCTATAAACTTTTATAGATTATATAGACTTCAGTTAATAATCAGCTCACTTTGAAACACAAGGTACATTTTTTTACTGCCGAGTTGTACTGTCAAACTATCGTTTTGCTTATTTATTAAAATCTTTTTGATTCATAAATTAATAGAAGCCATTTTTTTTTTGTAAGTTTGAACTATATAAGGTGCTGCAGGATTGACGTAAAAATCCAGAAGATTAATTCGGTAATTATGGGGGGTTATAATAAATAAATAATAGCAAAATAAGGCTATGGTAAACATAATTTGACAACACTTGATAATTTAGTGGGTGGCACGGTGGCTCAGTGGTTAGCACTGTCCCCTCACAGCAAGAAGGTCATTGGTTCAAGTCCCGGCTCGACCAGTTGGCGTTTCTGCGTGGAGTTTGCATGTTCTTCCCGTGTTGGCTTGGGTTTCCTCCGGGTGCTCCGGTTTCCCCCACAAGTCCAAAGACATGCACTATAAGTGAATTGGGTAAAACAAAATTGGCCATAGTTTGTGTGTGAATGTGAAAGTGTATGGGTGTTTCCCAGTACTGGGTTGCGGCTGGAAGGGCATCCGCTGCGTAAAACATATGCTGGAATAGTTAGGTAATTCATTCTGCTGTGGCGACCCCTGATAATCAGGGACTAAGCTGAAGGAAAATGAATGAATGAATGAATGAATGGAAATTTTGTGACCGATGTTAATAACAGCACATTTTTTCAAATTCAATTATTCTTCAGGGTTTTGGCATAATTCCTGCATTTTGTTCTTTATTATATAAACAACTTACATTTTTTCTGCATGTTATTTTTTGGAACATTGTTATTGTCATTATTTGTGTTTATATTTATATACACACATTTATTTATGAGAATTCTTGATCCTTCATCTTTAGTTTTTGGCAATGTTGTTTTTAAGAGTTGATGGATTTCTACTAAAGTTAAGCTGAACAGGTTTTTATTGCCATTGATATTTATAACAATTTTTTTTTACACCTAACATTATCATTTATATATTGTTTTGTTTGTAACCATGTTTGAAGTGTCGGTTTGAGGATTTGTAATTTTTTTTGAGAAATATACACACAACTAATAAATCTAAAGTTTGTGATTTCATTCGTGGTTTCATTTGATAACATTTACCACATTTTTTAATATACAAATATCTTGAATTTACCATATTAATGGATCGCTCTACTATTTATGAGCTCCAGTAGGGTTCTGTGAACTTAATTAGCTAAAGAGTTAAATAAGAATTAGAGAGTTAACTACGGAATCATGACTATTTTTGGAGTCGAGCTCAAGCTGTGTTCTTGAGAGCATTTAGCAGGACTGAAGTCTAACTCTATCCTTGTGGAAAATATATAATGACAGGTGCTAAACACAACACGCAAGGGTCAAAACTTCTGTTTTTGTGTGTATGTAAAAATATAAAAGACTGTAAAAAGTGACTTGTTACTTTACTTAAGTTAAATTGACTTAATTTTTATAATTTTGCAAATAGTTAATTTGACTTCATTTTAAGGCAACAGGTTTACTCACTTTAAGTAAAGTCAACTAATTGACTTTTGCAGTGTAAATACACACACTACACTGTAAAAATGCAGGGTTACACACAATCGATTTGTGTTGGGACAACATTAAGAAATTAAGTTAACTTATTGATTTATTTTTTTTACTTATTTAAGTGGGTTGAACTTAAAACAGTTAAGTTGTCGCAAAAAATTTGAAGGATTGTGTTATTGTTTCAGCTTATTTTAAATACGTAGTTTGAACAAGCAGCAAACATATATGTATATTTTTTGAGTGTATATATATTTCATTTTTAAGAAAGGCTTTGGATTTTTAAAATTAAATAGGATATTTCGTGAGATTAACCTCCAGAACATTTATTTGTATGCGTACATTTATCTCTTCTGCTGGAATATTTCTCCTTTCTTTTTTTGAGTAAATTGTTGTTGTAATTTTTACAAAAGTTTCAGCTCAGCAACTGTATTTTCAATCTGTTGAAATTAATTTCCTTTTGTTTTGAATTATTACATTTCATCAGTGAATATTACCCAGCAGGCACACAACATCATGAGATGTTAATATTAGGTTAGATTTAGGTCATGACCAAAATTCAATGTCTAGCCAGCGTCTAAGAAAAATGTTATTTTGACATCCAATAACGACGTCAAATTACGTTTATATTTGGTTGATTTTAGGTTGTGATGGAAACTTAATAAAATCCAACATCCACATAAGCCAACATCATAAACCAACGTCATATTGACGTCAAATACTGACATTGATTCATCAGGTATGGCAACCAACGTCTGATAGACGTCATCGTGGTAATGTCCACATAACGTTAAGCTATTTGGTTGATTTTAGGTTGGACATTGACGTCGGTCTGATGTTAGGTTCTGACGCAACTCAATTTTCATTTGCAAAGAAAATGCAACGTCCCCACAACGTTGGGGTACATGTTGACGTCCTGTGCCTGCTGGTAGATACAATATAGATAAAATATTAGAATGATTTCTGAAGGATAATTTAACTTATTTGAGTTATGATGTTAAAAATTCAGCTTTGAAATCACAGGAGTAAACAACAGTTTAAAATATGTTCAAATAAAAGATTTTTTTTTTAAATATATATATTTCAAAATTGAATAGTTTTCGCTGTACTTTAGGTCTGTGGTTCCTAAAGTGGGGGTCGGAAATGTTAAACTTTCTGGCACATTTACAGCACATACATAAAAAAAAAAAATAATTAAATGAAGAACAGACTTGGGCCTATTGGTGTATGTGCACTGTTGCATGCAAGGTTTCTATATTTATAACCACTTCAGAGGATATTGGAGGTCGCGAGTCACTGTCATTGTTATTTTGGGGGTTGCGGGCTGAAAAGTTTGGGAACCCCTGCTTTAGATCAACGAAATGTCTATAGACTATAGAAAAGTAGATTATATAATAATATATAAAAACATTTATATATAAAATCATACCTTCTATTTATAATACAAACATAACAACATAAATAAAAATCTCCTAGAATACCCGATCACCGTTTTTATTCTATCATTATTTACTTTTTTTTTTTTTTTTTTGTGGCATATAATTCCCTGGGGAATAATGAAATATTAAGACATGGATTAGTTTACGTAGATACTCTGGCTGTTACCAGTGATGTGGCTTCACAGTAGCAGTTAAGGTAATCAATCCGTATGGAGGGGAAATGAGAAGCTGAAGAAGGCCTCCTCTGCCGGCTATAGTTACCGTCTGAATGGAGGAAGAAGATCACTTTTCACACTGTGTGCACACACTTATTGCCTGAGTAACCTGTCTGCAGAAAGCAGACATTGTGTGCTTTTTTTTAAGAAGTGTGTGTGGAAGATTATTAGATCTTTTAAATTAGATTATTATTAGATTATTATGCAATGCACTCTGTTTTAATGCATAATGTTCACCTGCAGTCTAATAATATAATTTGCAAATGACTTAGGGCACATTTAACTTCATTTAATTAGATGTCACATGTACTTTCACATGTAGATCAGTAACACTAAATATTTGTAGTTATGTATTGTATGTATACAGTATATATAGATGCATATATTTATGTATGTACAGTTGAAGTCAGAATTATTAGCCCTCCTGTATCTTTTTCCCCCAATTTCTGTTTTTTTCAACACATTTCTAAAGATAGTAGTTTTAATAACTCATTTCTAATAACTGATTTCTTTTATCCTTGCTATGATGACAGTACATAATAGTTTACTAGATATTTTTCATGATACTAGTATTCAGCTTAAAGTGACATTTAAAGGCTTAACTAGGTTAATTAGGAAAGTTAGGGTAATTAGGCAAGTCATTGTATAGCAATGGTTTGTTCTGTAGATAATCAAAAAAATATTGCTTAAGGAGGTTAATAATATTGACCTTAAAATGGCTTTAAAACTGCTTTTATTCTAGCCGAAATAAACCAAATAAGACTTTCTCCAGAAGAAAATATTATAGGGAATACTGTGAAAAATATGCTTGCTCTGTTAAACATCATTTTGGAAATATTTCCCCCCCAAAAAACCTTAAATTCTGACTTCTGTATGTATCCAGTTTTCTAGTATTCAAAATTCTTTTACATACATGAATTTGTTGTTTAAACAGGATTTTCCCCCCTCAGCTCACGGTAGTAACATCTTGGGATTGTCTTCACGAAAAATATGCTTCTTTTCTTTCTGTGTGTGACAGGCTGAAGAAGAGGCGGCTCGTCTGGCATCCTTACCTGCGTGGAGGAGAGATATCATGAAGAAAAAATTGGAGGAAGAGAAGTGAGTTAGATCCAGAGCCTTTCTTCCTACTATCCCCTGTGTTTTTCTGTCAATTGTTTTTACTGTAAACCTCATTGAACTTCATTCTTCCTTGTGAAAATTGTAGTGTTATTTTTCTCTCACTCACACTCCCAATACTAGTCACATTTTTTTTAAAGAAATGTGTTTACCTTAGTACTGTGAGGAGCCTTGACCTTTAAGGGTGTGTTCACATTTGTAGTTTTTACCTTTTGTTTGCTTATGTCCGGCAAATATTACATTTAGCTCTGGTTCACGTTGTGTTTACACATTCAGTTTTAAAGAGCATCTATTTTGCATTATAAAAGGTCATATTTTGGTTTTGGGGGTCTCCAACAACAGGCTGATATGCATGCAAGGTCAAAAAACACTTTCATTGTCTTATAATATGCATTTAGTTTTACCTAATTATCCCACCGACTCCCATATGATTCGTTCAGCGATTCATTTGTTCCCTAATCCCCTCCTTAGCGCGAAGTTAATCTGCGACAGTCTGTTGTGAGTGGTTGGAGGAAGAGAAGTGAGTTAGAGAAATGGAGAGAGATGGAGAGAAATGCCCACCACAGCTATGAAGTAGCACACAGAGTATGTGAGAGTCCAATGCAGGAATGCAGTTAAACACCAGCATATTACTCTACTCTTAAACCTAACCCCAAGTAATAGCAACGACACACATTCAGTATTAATCCACACAGTGGCAAAAGTTGAACTATTTTGTAAATTGACCACACCGCGTGTGTATGAACAGCTGATGGTGGCCATAGCAACAAGAAATGGCAGAGGATCACAAGTTCAGAAACGCGTTTAAATCGGTAAAGGAAGAAGCACGCGGCGCGTTTTCAACAATATGTGAATAGCCCCATACAGATTTAACCTGAGAGATACATTACAAGCACTGATCTAGCGGGGCGATTACAACTTATAACACACAATTAAACAACACATATTTTGCAAACTACACAAAACGAGGCAACAATTTTATTTACACTTACACTGATCCGGAGGAAGAAGAAACTGGTCCATGTGAACTGCAACAGTTACTGACAAAGTCCCATACATAATAGTCTCTGCTGCTCCTTCCTCTAATAGCAAACGGCCGACGAATCCCGCTGCAGCATAGGTTATTGTATTAAAAATCTGAAAAAATGACAGGAACAAACACAGCACTAGGTTGGCTATACTGTGGTGTTGTAAAAATGAACTTTAACCCTTTATTCCCCGCAGCCGAATCTCCATCTGTCAGTGATCGTCATCTTCGTGTCATGATCAGTCCCGTGATCCCCCGAGCTCGCGCTAGTGTCTGATGGAAAACATGTTCACATTTTACCGGACGCGGTACTACATATTTGGAAAAGCAAAAGATCCGAACCCAACTCGATTCATTCACTCTGACTCTGAGTCGACTAGTTCGTTAAAGAATCAATAGTTTTAAACACTGTGCACTTTCAGATTTAAACCTCAGCTGGATGTTTTCATTCACTTAGTGCTGTGTTACACACTGCATGGAAGCTCATTTTCAAAAACCCATAATAGGTGCTCTTTAAGACGGCACTGATTTTTTGCCTTGTCCAAATATCTAAAAAGTCTTAAATCATTTTCTAGACATGCAACACGTTTTTATCTTGTTTTAAGAAATAATATACCAAAATTAAGTGAGACTTTTCTGAAATCAAACTAAATAATCTGCCAGTGGGGTAAGCAAAATAATCTTGTTTTTCCTTTTGACATAAGATTATTTTATTAGTTTTTATTAAAAAAACTAAATTACAAAATTAAATGCACTTGATTGGAATACGTTTCCAATCGTTTTGACTTTGTTTAGTCACAAGGCATTAAACATTGTCAATAAGTGCGATTAAAAATGGTCTCAGAATGCACAGGCTTTAACTTTATGCATTATGTGAGCATTATGTTCTTTTTACGGTGCAATTTCCTGATTTCAGTCGAACAGCAACTTCTCAGAGGTCTCGGTCTGCTTGTTTGGTGCATCAGATGACAGTGTTCACAAAAAATCACACCAGAGTTCATTTTAACTAAACCAAACATTGAACACACCCTAAAGATGTGTTTGGGGATGGTTTCCAAATACTAATATTTCAAAAAGTTATAATTTGACATTGTGTCCTAACTACACGCGATGCAGTCCCGTGACATGTGATAAAAGCTATCTTTTCCATGTTAAAAGAAGTGTTTGTCCTAACCATGTGCGACGGCGACGCACAAATTTTCTGTTTTAGAAACTGCTTCTATTTCCGCAACATCGTGGCAGAACAACAGCATATATTACTAAGATAACGATCACCTCAGGTACAGATTATGTGCTTTGTTCAGTGTTAAATTCCACCAATATGAGTTTGAATACCATTTACGTGACATTTATTGCCATACTACTTTAAGCTGTAGCAGATAGTTCGCCTCAGATCTTGAAAATACACTGCCTGACAAAAGTCACCTATCCAAGTTTTAGGAACAATAAATAATACCAAAATAACCAAAAACCAAAACTTACCAAAATAAAATGATCATGCCTTGATTTCTAATTATTTAATTAGGACAGTAAGGTCTGACTTTGCTTAGACAAAATCAGAAATCAGAAAGAGCTTTATTGCCAGGTATGTTCACACATACAAGGAATTTGTTTTCGTGACAAAGCTTCTACAGTGCAACAGAATTACAGAGACAGGACAAAAAACAGATAATAAATATATTTTAAAAATAAAAGTAGTATGCAAATATACAAATTGACAAGTGTATGTACAGGAATATTACTA
>CAIGQV010019087.1:1236762-1316851 GCA_903798115.1 Danio jaintianensis
ATAATAATAATAATAATAATAATAATAATAATAATAATAATAATAATGTAGAGCTTTACAGCTTTTCTAGCCTCTCTTGTACAAAATGTACATTTGAAAATTCATGGATAACGACAATAGCCAAATTGGTATTCAAATCAATTTTAATATGGTCCACTTTTGGTCCTTCACACCTTTTTATTGCTCATTTTTTGTTTTAGGCATAAGATCCAAGATTTAGAATAAAAGTTACTTGTAAAATGTTTTCTCTGTTTAAAAACAGTGCAGCAGCGAAGGATGACTTCACTTACGTCAGATTGTAAAATGAAAATATTGGTTAGCATTGGCCAAAACTGAATAGCTGAAGTCACACCGAAGCGACAGCCAACAGAGGATTCCGCTTGGTCTTAAAGCCTTTTTCGATGGGTTATTTTCACTATTTATTATGGCATAGAAGTCAAAATAGGACAAACGAGCTCATGTATGGGACAAATTCTGGACCTTCCGAACCACCCGAACCCAGCCTGGCTACGGGCCTGACGTACACAAAACACACACACTATTAAGTATCCCAAAATATTTCAGGGGGTTATTTTAATTAATTTCAGCTATATTTTTGTCTTGTGGACTATACTTAAACATCTTTTATGTAAACTCTGGACAGTACTAAATAAATGAAATCATCCATTTTGTATGATCTCTCATATTTTGTCAAAATTGTTTACGTTTTCACAGATCCTGCAAACTTTCGCATAACACTATAAATGTAGGACATGGTTCAGAATCTGCCAGACACAAACCACGGATGGGTTTCAAGACAGCGTGCTCTTGTTCCACCGCCTCATCATTTAGTCTCAGTATATCCTATGCTATCCTAAATGCTAAATGCTAGCTCGGAGGATGCATTATACCGATAATGAGTACAAATGAATGTTTTCTCGCGGTCAGGTTATATGCCTCTGGTTATTTTGCAGTCTTTAGGACGGAAGAACATCAGTAAATTATTTTGCAGAAACTTCCGGACACATTTTAAGCTTTCCCGACGTGATCCCTTAGCTTCACATTTCTTGTTTCAAATCTCTAGTAGTATTTTGTTGTATAGATAGATTATATATGTCAAGGAAATCATATACTCAGCTTGAATGCTTTTTAATTTGCTTCATGCGCTCATAATCTATGAAGTATGATAGTCCTGAACAGGCGTTATATGGCATAATGTATTCTTACATAAAGTAATCGAGACCTTTATGATACAAATATGTTTCTACATGTAATAATTTTGGATTATATGTGGGTCAAAGACGATTTGGTGTCAAATTAAAATGGTAAAAGTGATTGTATATACATAGAAATTATAATAAATGCAAGTAAATTGTACTTTCATATCTTTTATGAAGATAATGTCAATATATAGGTGAAATAATGTTCCACTGTTGTTCAAAATAACATATATATTTGTGTAAATATTTTAAACAACATACTTAATTTAACCTGTAGTAAAAATACATAAAGCTATTATTGATGACAGTAAATTTGAATATGTTATGATGAAAACTGCTGACGCTGATGAGTAAAACCTCATGATTAGAAGGATAGTAGGGAATTTTAAAGGTTTAAAAATACAATTATTTAGTATTTTGAGGATGCGCTGTGATCTTTCTGAAATATCCTCAAATGATTCTTGTTCTAAATATGCCTTACTAGATTTTTTTGTTATATAAACTATTGTTATACTGAATTTAAGTGTATACATTCAAATATATGGGAAAAAAGGCTGAATTGCACTTGTATTGTTTTGATGCTTAAAACCCCTTTTCGTCGTTGACCCATATAGTGCTGTCAAATAATTAATCGCGATTATTTGCATCCAAAATAAAAGTTTGTATTTACATGATGTATTTGTACTCGCTGTGTATAAATTGTGTATATATCAATAATAATAATAAAAAAAATATATATATATATATAAAATACAAAAGAAAAATATTTACATATATATTTTTATTTATATAACTTAAGTAATAACTCAGATTTATATTTATATAACTTAATGAGTAATAACTCAAAAAATTACTCAAAAAATTACTTTTGCTGCTTGTTCAAACTACTTATTTAAAATGAGCTGAATCAACACAATTCTTAAGTTTTTTGGGGGGACAACTTAAATGTTTTACGTTCAATCCACAAGGAATTGTGTGGAATTTTTAGATTGAAATTTTTAAAGAATATAAATAAACATTTTCTCAAATATATACATGTAATTATACATTATTATTATACAAAATAAATATGCACATTACACACACACATATATTTATATTTAAGCATATACATAACACATATATCAAACTACTGAAACAACACAATTATGAGAGTCTTTTGGGATAACTTAATTGTTTCATGTTCAATCCAATTAAATTTCTTAATTAAGTTAACTTAATCAATTTGTGTTGGGACAACATAAAAGAATTGTGTGGAACCCAGCATTTTTAGTGTACATATAGGCATATATATATATATATATATATGTATATATATATATATATATATAAATATACATACACTACCGGTCAAAAGTTAGGTCAGTACGATTTTTAAATGTTTTAAAATAAGCTTCTCCTGCTCACCAAGGCTGCATTTATTTCATCAAAAATACAGTACTAATTGTAAAATTGTGAAATGTTATTGCACTATAAAATAACTGTTCAAAAGTAGTTTATAATTTAATTTAATAATTTATTCCAGTGATTTTAAAGATGAATTTTCAGCTTGATTACTCCAGTCTTCAGTCACATGATCCTTCAGAAATCACTCTAATATTAATTATTATTATTGTTATTATTATTATTATTATTATTATTATTATTATTATTATTAAGTATTACTGGAGTAATAATCTTATTTGAAACTACATACAATAAGAAAGCAGTTATTTAAAATGTTAATAAATATTTAACCATTTTTTTACATTTAATAAATGCCTCCTTGATGAACAGAATAAGTTTCTAAAAATAAACCAAAAAAAAAAACATGAAATTTTATGAAAAAAAAAAAAACATGAAAAATGTAAAAAACTGACCCCAAATTTTTGACCGGTAGTGTACATGATGTATTTGTGTGTATATATATATATATATATATATATATATGCACAGTATACACACACACACACACACACACACACACACATAACATATATATATAATATATATGAAACTACTTATTTAAAATGAGCTGAATCAACAAAATTCTTTTTTGGGACAAACTAATTGTTTTATGTTCAATTTAATTAAATTTCTAAAACAATTAAAGCTAACTTAATCAATCTGTGTTGGGACAACTTGAAGGAATTTTTGTGGAACCCAGCATTTTTTATGTAAATACAAGCTTTTATTTTGGAAGCAATTAATCGTGATAAATTTTTTGACAGCACTAATATATAGTCATTTAGAAATGTGCAAAAATCATGCTATTTACTCAACCGAACATTTATAATGCAAAAACACGACGTTTCACCAGAAGGTGGAGTCAGAGTAAATCTTTTCAAATGAAACCCATGAAACAAAGAAAGAAACCTATGTCTTAAACACTCTATATTGCATTTAAAAGTCTTAATAAAACCCCTGTCACCATCTGTACTGAGATTTACACAAATGTCACTGCCTGAATCATTATGGTAGCTTAATATGTCATGAAACCATGACCTTGTATTCAGCCATACCTCCAAAAACAAATGAACTTTTTTCTTCCTCTATAAGGCAACTTACTTTTTTTTCTCTCTCTCTCTCTCTCTCTCTTTCTCTGTTAATATTGTGTTTAGAATAACTACATCAGAAAAGTGCCGGATGTGAATCTGTATGTGTGTGTTTGCATGTGTGAGGAAGATTATGTGTGTGCGTATTATTTACACATGCATATAAATGTCATTTGTCTATCCTGTGTCATACACTGTGCAATGGGTAGAGTTGATGTATTTTGAGTGTTTTATTTTTATTTTAAAAAAAAATTCTGCAAAAGTTTGAGTATAAGTGATAAGCGTTGTCCTTCTTGAGTTTGGGGAACATTCTGCTTTTTGTTTATCAGATGCCATAATGATGCTGAAAACAGAGATGAACGTCATTGCCATTAGAAGATTTTTCGATAATTACTTCTTGTAGAAATCCTTATAAATTCTCATTCTTTCCTTTAATATCAAAGTCACTATGTGTTTTTTTCTTCTTCTTGTTTTCAGCCTGGCTTTCGTAGACGGACTATTGTACACTTTAATTTTCCCAATGTCAAAGAAATAATGTAATAAAAAATGAAATAACAAGTTGTGGGTTTGAAATTATTAGCATGCATTACATAAAAACACATACATTAAGTGAGTTTTTGAATTATATTCGGTTTTTTGTGTGTGTGATATTTATTTTTGTAATCTAATGTCATTTATATATATTTTTTAAATGCTATAGATTATTTGTAATCTCTCTTTTGAAGCACTGGGTATTATTAGTATTATACACACATGTCAGTAAGGAATTAATTACCATTAATTCATTGGAAGCAGATATATTTTCTGTATTTACATAGGCTATATATATATATTTATTATTTTTGTAACGTAATGTCATTTATTCTTTTAGAAAATGTTCTAGATTATTAAATTTTTTTCTTTTTTTAAAAAAAATATTTTTTTTAGCCTACATAGACATGTCAGCAAGAAATTAATTATTTATGAGACACATCAATATTTTAAATATATTTAAATTAGTGCTGTCAAATGATTAATTGTGATTAAATAAAAGTTTGTATTTACATCTTTGTGTACTCACTGTGTATAAATATTGTGTATATATAAATAAAACATAAAATACACAACCAAAACATTTACATTATAGATTGCTTTTAGATATATAAATTAAATTTATTCATATAAACAAACATTTTCTCAAATATATACGTGTGTATTTATATATACAAAATAAATAAATATATATATATATTTGGGCTGCACGGTGGCGCAGTGGGTAGCACGTTCGCCTCACAGCAAGACGGTCGCTGGTTTGAGCCTTGGCTGAGTCAGTTGCCGTTTCTGTGTGGAGTTTGCATGTTCTCCCCGTGTTCGCGTGGGTTTCCTCCAGGTGCTCCGGTTTCCCCCACAAGTCCAAAGACATGCGGTATAGGTGAATTGAGTAAGCTAAATTGTCCGTAGTGAATGAGTGTGTATGGGTGTTTCCCAGTGATGGGTTGCAGCTGGAAGAGCATCCGCTGCGTAAAACATGTGCTGGATAAGTTGGTGGTTCATTCCGCTGTGGCGACCCCAGATTAATAAAGGGACTAAGCCGAAAAGAAAATAAATGAATTAATATATATTTATTTATTTATTTTGTATATATAAATACACACATGTATATATTTGAGAAAATGTTTGTATATATATATATATAGTGCATATTTATTTTGAATAGGCCTATATAAATATACAAAATTATATATATATAAAATAAATATATATAATGTAAATACAAGCTTTTGTTTTGGATTAACTGCGATTAATCTTATGACAGCATTATATTAAATGTAATAGGTCATGTGATATAAATATTTTTACCTGTCATATTTGAAAAAGGAATTGCAAGACAAAAAAATGACATTAAAAGTTAATTTCAATGTTAACACTTTGACTTCATCACACTGTAAAATAATGGTATGACAAAAAGTCCGTTTGAATGATGTTACGTTACAATGACTAGAAACGTTCAGTTGATTCAACTAAAATAAAATTAGCCACCAGTATTTTTTTGCAGTGCAGAATCAACCTAAATTAGCCCAGTTAAAATGTTATTGTGTTCTAATGGGATTCCTGGAAATATTCAGAAATAAAAGGAAGAAAAAATGGCGTCTCAATTACATGCAGTGTCACATGATGACCAAAGCCGTTTCATTTCTTATTGCGCCATTATAAGATGGTGGCTTCATCAAAACAAAAGGGTAGTAAAGTATGTTAGCATAAAGATACGATCAGAATAAAGATTTTATTGGTAAATACTATCTTTAGGATGCGTGGTTTTAATATAAATTAAACATTAATCAGTTTTTCAAGTGTGGTCATAGTGAGAAAACATATTCAGGCCCGTAGCCAGGGCGGGTTCGGATGGTTCGAAAGACCCACCCCTCACTGACAAAGGTCCAGAATTTGTCCCTCATTTTAGCTCATTTGTCATATTTTGACTGCTATGCCATCATAAATAGTGAAAACAACCCATCGACTGTCGGCTGTCGCTTCAGTGCAGCTACCATGAGTCCAACATCCAGCTGTTCAAGAAAACATACAATCTGATGAAGTGAAGTCATCTTTCGCTACTGTATTGTTTGTAAATAGAGAAAATATTTTACAAGTAACTTTTATTCTAAATCTTGGAACAAAAATGGCCAATGAAAAGGTGTGAAGCACCAAAAGCGACCGATATTAAAATGAATTTGAATACTATTTTGGCTGTTGCTATCCACGAATTTTCAAATGTACTTTTTTGGTTATGATGACCATCCGACAATCTATTTCAGCTAAAGTAGTGCCTAAAATGTCACTAAAATGCAGTATTTAAATCTCATAATTAAATAGTAGCCTAAATGAGGCCTATAACCGCAAAAAGGTCCACCTTTTGAGAAAAAAAGAACCACCCCTTTCACCAGGCTGGCTACGGGCCTGATATCCCTGCTGAAAAAACCAGCTTAAACCAGCCTAAGCTGGTTGGCTGGTTTTAGCTGGTCGACCAGCCTGGTTTTAGAGGGGTTTTGGCCATTTCCAGGCTGGTTTCCAGCCATTTCCAGCCTGGTCTTAGCTGGTCAGGCTGGAAAATGACCAGCTAAAACCAGCTAAAACCAACTTGACCAGCCTGGTTTAAGCTGGACATAGGTGGTTTTAGCTGGGCTCCCAGTCTGGCTAGGCTGGTCAAGCTGGATTTAGCTGGTCATCTCCTAGCCTGACCAGCTAAGACCAGGCTGGAAATGACTGGAAACCAGCCTGGAAATGGCCAAAACCCCTCTAAAACCAGGCTGGTCGACCAGCTAAAACCAGCCAACCATCCTAGGCTGGTTTAAGCTGGATTTTTCAGCAGGGATTGATGATAAAAATAGTAAACTTTATGTATACATGTAGTTACATACATAGAATAGAAGTCACACTGAAGTTATAATGAAATTTGGGAGAAAATGGATTCAAGTTTAAAAGAATTTAAAATCAGTAACTGTACATAAAGTGTCAAAAGTCACCAGCAGATGGCGCAAATTGCACAAATTTTACAATGTCAATACTTGACAACAGTGAAAATTATAATAAAATAGATCTATATCCTCTCGTTTGGTCAGTAGTGCACAAATTAATATAGCCTACCGTTTGCATGACAGAAAACCGTAATGTTGACAAGACTCGAGAACGCGTCAGAGTTTGAGGAAGTAGTAAAAGCGTAATCACCGGTGGGTGTGGCTCCGCTCACCTGGTGTGACGTGTGGCGCCGAGGTACAGAAGAGGCGAAGGTGCAGGAATGTTTTGAAGTTTTGTTTAAAACTGTGTTTTTGTAATATGTTTAGCGACCGTGCAGGGAAATCTGAGGTCTGCACACTTTCAGAATCACAGTGCACGTGAAACTAGCCGGGTAAGTCGACCCAGTGTTTGTTTAACCTTTGAACGGACTGAAAATGCTGTTGTTTTGATCGCTGGTCAATCTGGGCGTGAAATGCTGTTACTGTAAATTGTTTATTCCACCTGACTGGAATTATTGTTGGTATGTTAATATATTCTCACGGTGTCTAGGCAATATACAACAGTTGTATGTCAAGACAAACGAAAGTAGCTTTTACACAAATGGGTCTTTAAACTGAAAAATGTGTGTATTTCTATTATTAAATGGTCTGTGGATCTTTTAATAACTACACGCGCTAAAAAGTACTTTGGGGAACCAAGAATATTTCCTCAGTGAAAATTCCTTTTGGAAACGTCGATGAAATGTATGACTGTTACTCAAAGTTTCCTAATGTTTCCCGTGATTTGTGAACGATTGCACCTGTTTCTGTGATCAAGGGTCAATCCACAGAGCTTCTGGAAAATGACAAGCAGTTATTATTAGCAGAATGCTCAAATATGCATAACAGGAACCTAAAATACTTAACATAAACATGGACACCTTTATTTGATAATTTTATTATTAAATTAAGGGGATTTAATAGAAAATAACATCATGTAGTAATATAATTATAATATATTAGTTATATGAATAATAAGATTAGATTAGATTCAATTTTATTGTCATTACACATCATTACAATAATATAATTTATTAAATAATATAATATCGTTATTTTTTATTCATTTAAATGTTAATTAAATTAAATTATATTTAATAAATTTAATAATTAAAACTTTAAAAATATATTAATAATATTAAAAAATTTTATTCCAGGCATTTACATTGTCAGATGAAAACAAAATGTGAAATGAGTTGAGCTGGATAATGATATTATTAGAGCATATATATATATTTGTCAGCTGAAATGTAATCTTTTATAGCTGATTAATAACATTTAACATTTATATTTTTATTTATTTTATGAAGCACTGCATAAATACATGTTGCTAAATATATACAATTATGGTGCTGTTTATAATTTATAATAATTTTAATTTAAAAATGTGCATCCAGTGTTAAAGTATCGCATCCAAATCAACAAACTGATGTCTTCAAATGCAAATATAGTAAATAATTACTCTGATACAGTAATGAGACTCTAATAGCAGTGCCTATTGAAAATATAGGTATTCAGCTGACACAATAAAACAACATATTTTATTGTAAATAAATAAATCATTTCTATTTTTTGTGTAAAAAAAACCCTTAAAATTAATATTTTGTTTTTCACGAGTGTACATTTTACAACTAATTAAAAAAAAATTGGCATGTGAGGTTTAAAAAAAAATCTAAATAATGAGATTGAAATTTTTTTTTAAATTCAAAATTAAGTTCTCAGTAATTCACATTACCAATCAAAAGTGTTGTTATCTTTATATTTATGGTAGCAATTTGCAGAATATCATCATGGAACATGATCATTACTTAATATTTGAATGATATTTGACATAAAAAAAAAATCTATAATTTTGACCCATGCAGTGTATTTTCCCCCACAAATATACCCATGCAACATAAGGCTGGATTCGTGGTACAGGATCACATTTCTGCATGGCTGACTTCATAAATATGCTAAATAAATGTCAACATAATAAAAATTCATTATTGATTTATTTATTTTTTATTTAGTATTTTTGTGACAAAATACCTTATACCTTATTCATATTTGTTTATTTTTTTGCTTTTATTGTTTGGAGTGAAGTGTGAGCTGGATATGCATTCATGTTAAGTGGTAATAATCTAGATCTTAATAACTTTTCCTTAGACTTTGCTGTTAATGAAGTAAAAAGGGTAGTGAATATTCCTTTATATGGATTGCAAATGCCTCAATTCTTTGTCATCCCTTTGTAAATCACCCCTGATTTAATAAAAACAAAAGTAGATAGGCTAACTGACAACAAGGGCTGCCCGATACTGGAACTTTTCTTTTTTCCTTTCTCATATGATGCATGATTTTTATTCATTTTTATAGATTTTTTTTTTTTGTAAAGCACTTTGACGCAACTCTGTTTCTTTTAAATGTGCTATAAAAATAAATTTTGACATGACTTGGAAAGAATATGTGATAGTCGATATTGTTGTTATTGAGAACGCGATAATGATATTTCTTACGATATTGACATTTCCCTAGAAAAATGCTATTTTTATTAGCTATGTTTTAAAATCAATTATTTATTTAACAGTATTAAAATAAACGAGTAAAAGCTATTTTTCAGATCTAATTCAGACAAAATAATGTGTCACGGTGCAAACGTTTAGTCTTTAAAACACTATGAATGATTGAAAACTTACAAATTACATTCTGACTCTGATTGGCTTTTGTCATTTTCCTTCTTCGTCTCAACTCCTGCCATTAGTGTTTATTTTCATCTCTGGGTTCATCTTTGGGCTATTCCGGCCAATAGCAGAACAGCAACTACTGAGGAGGCGGGGATAAAGATAGTAAGGCCCCATCTGGTTGGTCAAAATCAGATAAACTAGAACTATCAGATGCATAAAATGGATGTAATTTATTACACACACGTCTTCAATACATACAGTTGATGTCAAAATTATTAGCCCTTCTGCAAATTTTTATCTTTCTTTGTCAAATATTTCCCAAATGATGTTTAACACAGCAATGAATTTTTCACAGTATTTCCCATAATATTTTTTCTTCTGGAGAAAGTCTTATTTGTTTAATTTTGGCTAGAATAAAAGCAGTTTAAAAAAAGTTTTAAACCATTTTAAGGTCAATGTTATCAGCCCCCTTAAGCAATGTTTATTTTCGATTCTCTACTGAACAATCCATCATTATACTTCATATATCAGTGACTTGTCTAATTACCATAACTTGCCTAATTAACCTAGTTAAGCCTTTAAATGTCATTTTAAGCTGAATACTAGTTTCTTGAAAAATATCTAGTAAAATATTATGTACTGTCATCATGGCAAAGATAAAAGAAATCAGTTATTAGAAATTAGTTATTAAAACTATCATGTTTAGAAATGTGTTGAAAAAAACTTTCCGTTAAACAGAAATTGGGGAAAAAATATACAGAGGGGCTAATAATTCTGACTTCAGCTGTATATTGCATATACTATTATCACGATAACAATAATTAAGTGATAAATTGTGCACCCCTACTGACAACCATCTACCCTAACATCTCTACAGGTTAAAGCGGTGGTCTGCTGGTGACCCTAACCAGATGTTCAACAAGTGACGCACACTCACCAGCCAATCAGAAAACCAATAAAAGTGCCATGTCTCACAGAAAGTCTGATGGCTCCACATATGACCAGTCTCTTCTTATTCCGGAGAGCCGCTTCAACACAGTTCTTCAGCTGGACCAGTCATCAGGAAAGTCGGCGTCCAGCATCAACCTGTCCAGATTGGATTCTCCAGAGGATGAGAGCAGGACGGTAGTGCTCAGCACCCAGAGTCAAGCAGCCCGAAAACGGGGCACTCAACAGCTCATTCCAAAGAGCCTGGCTGTGACCAGCCGCCCAAAAAACCGCCACCACACCACTGTAGTGACCCTGCCCGTGCCCCTACAGGCCTCGGAAATTGCCTGGGAGGACTATGACAGTGATGCGGGCAATGGCGTTTCACTCAGGAGAAATCGCAGGAATAAATCGTATCGGGCTGCGATCACTAGTCTGCATCTTGACGCTTTGCCGGGCGAACTCCAACCGGAAAGTCTGTCGCCGGTCAGCGACGAGAAAGTGGTCAGCCCAAAGCAAGCAAACAAAGGGCGCAAGGCAAGTTTTCTGCTGTCAGATATTAATGGTGTTAAACTAGGGGTGTGAACCTTACGGTTCGGTTACGATTGTCATGCCATCGATTCGGTTCAATTTGATTTCTCGGTGCATCACGGTGCATTGACGATGCTTTCCACACACAATTTATATTTTACTTCACAACACAAGAATTCTTGTATTAAAATGTAAAAAAAAATTTATGCATTTTATATGTATTTGTAATACAATCTTGTTCTTTAATTCAAGCAGTCAGAGTTGTTAATGCCTATGATTGGTCATGCGCTCAACAGAAAGGGCTGCGATTGGCTCTAACACGCTGGCGCTGTTCACCGATGAGTGACACTGATAAAGGGACGCGACGATGATAGGCGCGGTGGAGAAAACTTGCACTGCGCACACACTCCTGTCTGGATCCGCAAGTATCGCTATAACAGCCGAGGGGAGGAAAGGTCACACCAGCAGGTCAAAGGGGCCACAGTGAGAGAGAGAGATGGAATTTACTTTCATTTTCTCTTCATATAGTGAAATGGGGGCTTCTGCTGTAACTTCAGTGTCAGTGAAAGACTGTCCAGCAAACACACAATCAGTGAATTTCGCAGAGTTTCTGTGTTTTTTAGTAGTTGGAGCGTTTTAATTACTCGCGCTCGCCATAGTATTCTACCGCGAAATAGCGCATATGAGATAAATGACGTCAATACATAATAACCAATTCTATTAGATCTATTACTGAACCGATACCAAATTGTACGCGTCTGCATCGCATGCACCGAAGAAACAATTAATTTTGACACCCCTATGTTAAACCACACCAGGATGCTTTTTGAATGAATAGTTTTTGACAAATTCACAATTTTGAAAGAAGGTAAACTCTGCTTTGGGGATATTTATTATGTTTTTGCAATAATACCATTATCATTTTGGTGGAGTCCATGAGCATGTATATGTGTTCCGTCTCAAAGGCATTTGCAAATATTTGAATGATATTGAAAAAATCTGACATATTGGGGTGGCACGGTGGCTCAGTGGTTAGCACTGTTGCCTCTCAGCAAGAAGGTCGCTGGTGGACCAGTTGGCATTTCTGTGTGGAGTTTGCGTGTTCTCCCTGTGTTGGCGTAGGTTTCCTCCGGGTGCTTTGGTTTCCCCCACCGTCGTAAAACATTAACTATAAATGAATTGGATGAACTAAATTGGCCGTAGTGTATAAGTGCGTGTTTGAATGTGAGAGTGTAGGGTGTTTCAATGAACATTATGTAGGATTTTTTTTTTTTTCTTTAAAATATCTAAAGAATCCCTATGTTATATATTTTGCTGACTTATGTACTTACATTATCCCAAATTTTTAAAAGATTGTTTGCCATATTAATGACGTCGCACGCCCTTGATTTCTGGTTTGGTTTTATAGAAAACAGAAAAGCACCAAAGACACTTCAATATGTTGTGTTTTATTATACTGCACAGAGCAGCACTATGGGCAGCATGGTGGCTCAGTGGTTAGCACTGTCGCCTCACAGCAAGAAGGTCGCTGGTTCGAGTCACGACTGGGCCAGTTGGCATTTCTGTGTGGAGTTTGCATGTTCTCCCCGTGTTGGCATGGGTTTCCTCCAGGGTGCTCCGGTTGATTCATTTGGACTTGGGTGATGTTTATGAACAAAATAAGCAAGCTAGCATACTGTAAAATCAATGTATTTGCTTCTAAACATAGACTATGCCAGTGTTTCTCAACCATGTTCCTGGAGGACCACCAGCTCTGCACATTTTCCATGTCTCCTTAACCAAACACTCCTAATTCAGATCATCAGCTCACTATAGACTGAAAGACTTGTGATGGGTGTGACAGACAAAGGTGACATCCAAAACATGCAGTGTTGGTGGTCTTCCAGGAACGTGGTTGAGAAACACTGCTGACACCGTTAAAGCAATTAAAGTGAATTAGAACAGTGAATTAAAACACTGTTTTTGAAGAGTATGCATGCTGTGTATGCTTGCTGGGAAAATCGGAAGTGATTTATAGTGGAAGTTATGCAAGAAAGCAAATTAGCAAAGAACAAAAATAGCTTAGCAGATTTACCGTAATACGTCGTGACTAAACCGTTTTTCAATGGTGATAGTTTAGCAGTGAGTTACGTCATTGTTTGGTAAACACAAGCCAGAACAACAGTGGCAAACTACAGGACAGCCCTGCTCACGATCATGTGACATCGCCATCTACTGGTCTGGCATACATAATTCACGATTCATAGTTGTTTTAGCAGATCTGTGTGACAACATTGTCCTTTGTATGCAAAACAATACACCGTTTTCCAATAATAATCTGAAATATTTTGTTGGATTTCTTTGAAAGCATTTATTTATATAAATTCATCAGTAATCTGTTCATAGAGAAGCTGTAAAAAAAAACAACCACTCGCATATGAACTCTCATTCAACTTTCATGTTGCTAAATGTGTTTATTCTCATTTTCTTTTCAGAGAACATTGGGAAGGATCAGGAACAGGAAGCACGCCGGCTCTTTTAAAGATGGTAAAGATTTACTATCTGTCTTAACGGATTGAGTTGAACAAAATAAAGTTGTCAAAGCAACATTCCAGCTTTTCCTAGGCTTGAACTATCTTGCTGAACTGTAGATGCAGTTGTAAACTCTAATTACATTTTTACTTTCATTTGATTAAATGAGCTAATTTAGTAACTGACATGAATTCTCAATGAGCATTTTTATTATTATTGTTTGTTAACATTAACTAGTAAGTTGATCAAGTTTAACTAGAAATTTGCTAGTTTCTTACGTTATTTAAATTTTGGATGTTAGTATCAGTATTGTTATTAGTATTGTATTAGGATATCTATAAGCTAGTGCACAACAAAACGGTGACAAAATTAGCGTTTAGAAGATATAAAATAGCTAAAGCTTGCAGTTTGTCTCCTCCGCCTGAATGGATTAACAGTTTTTTTCACGTCACTTTATACTTAAGTTTCTCATCAAATCGTGACCAATCAAATGCTCTCTTGTATTTGACATGCCCAGCCCCCTTCAAGGCACTTCACATTTGACGTGCTTGAGCTTAACTGGCAGAGTGATGATGAAACAAAACGCTATTGGCTGTTTTTTAAAAAGGGGAGGGGCTACTATGTCCCACCCTCTCTTCACGTTTCGGTTGAGATTACATCAAACATCGAATAAACAATGCACATTTCGAAGCACTTCATGTGACCTTTAATACATAGCATTAACTACTATGGTGCTAGCATGTTTTTAGCATTTATCACATGCCAAGCATTTGAGTTGGAATGACAACTGAAATTATAGAAATATTATTTTTATCTATTAAATGATATTAGCAGATACACATTTCATTGCGTTAGTAAATTATTAAATAAATAATGAAAATGTTTCAATGTAACTTAATATATAATAAGATTAATACATGTTTTTTATGAATAAATGAAAGTATTTTTTATAGTTAGTTCATGCCAACTAATGTTAAGAAAACCACAGTTTTAAAGTGTTTTTGTAAAGTGTTTCCAATTGATTGGTACGTTATACACAATCTTCTTCCAGATCCGAGGTTTTATCAGGAAATCAAGGAACGAGGCCTGAACGCCAGCAGCCTGAGCACAGAGGAAGATGAGTTTTCACCGGTGGAGCCACCAGGCGAAGATCAGGGCATAGTGGTGAAGAACTACAGGGCAGCATACATCACATGGAGTCAACTACCACAGGTGATGATGCTGCTCTTTAGATCAGATGCTCTTTAGATTATGTTATGGTTGATTACTCTGTCAAAGTGGAAATATCAGATTTGACATACTCTTAATAACTTACTAAACTTTGAGACTTTAAAGGGCACCTGTTTTACCCCTTTCACAAGATGTAAGATAAGCCTTTGGTGTCTCCAGAATGTGTCTGTAAAGTTTTAGCTCAAAATACCCATCAGATAATTTATTATAGCCTCCAGAATCTGCCTATTTTGGTGTCTGAGTACATTGTAGCTGTTTTTGTAGCCTGTGGCTTTAAATGCAAATGAGCTGCTTCTCCCCACCCACCGTTCCCACGTGCGTGTCTGCTTCTCATCATGGGTTACGTCAGGTAAACAGCACAGTGACAGAGACAGACTCGGATGAAGCTGATATGCAGCTCATTAGTCAAAAATACCAAATAAGTTTATTTGATGTATTTGTAGTGGAGTTTAATCAAGCCTTTCTAAAATGATGAGTCTCACACAAATGCCGTTTGCAGTACACACACACACACACATACATTAGCGTTTACTGACACCATGCGGCCGTGATGATTATAGCGGTTAAGAATTACAGCGATTTAACTCTCTTTATTACAAACATGCTCTGTTTTAAAAACGTTTTAAACTTATAAAAATCACAGAGAGTTCTAACAAATATTTAAATCCCAGTTTATTTGCCAAAAAATGTTCTTTGGACATGTGTATACATGTTATTATAGAAACATGGCACCTGTCAATTAATTCGGTGGGCGGGGAAACATGTCAGGAAATTTAAAAAAAAGAGACTTTTTGGGTTTATATCACTTCAATATGACTGTGGACATACTATACCTACACACAGTTCTGTCCAAACAGCTTACAAAAGTTGATTTTCATCATAGGTGCCCTTTATTGGATTGTTAATGTGTATCTATTGTTAGTTTAATGTGTATTTTGTGAACTTTGCTGCTTATGTTTGTAATGAGGCAACAAAGTAAAAATGTATGTTTGTAGGTTTTACTGCTTCTTAAGTACTTTCACTGTCTTATTTCATACTTAGGTGAAAGATTTGGGTATTTTGGATTTCATCACACCTGAAGAACGCAAAAGGCAAGAAGTGAGTCTGTTAAAATACTACTGTTCTGAGGTTTAATTCGATATCCTGAACGGCTTCACTATTCTTAACCACACCCCTCTTACCGTTAGTTTGCTACAAGGGAATGATGTGCAACAAGAATGCCCCGCCCCCTGCTCAATATTGACTTTAAGTTGGAAGTACATCAACATACTGAAATAAAAGTCCCAGCAATGTCAGGTTCACATGGACTTAGATGGACTTAAACACTGCTGATTAGCCATTGTGTCAGCAAATATGACTGTGATTGGCTCTGAAATTCATTGCTCTTCCAATTTTCACCACTGTTGCATGAACACAGATCATTTTAAGTATTTTTATTCAGATACGCTGATTCATCAGCAGATATCTCATATATCTGCTCATAGATGTATCAGGAACGCAAATGTTAGCCTGGAATTTACGTTTGTTTTTAAATTTCAGTAAAAGTTGATACTATTGACAACCCTACCCTAAAGCCCCTGTAATTCGCACCCTGGTCTTAACCCATTTTGTTGTTGAGGAAGTAGTTGCTGCCATGGAGGAGTTACCACAGAGAACAAAGTGTTAGAATGGAGAATTTCACAACCAATCTTACAGGAAAACAATTTTAAGCAAGATAGTGGCTTGCAGTGATCTGTATAAATCTCACTTGTACAAAAGTGTACCATTTTAAAAAGAAAAAGAAAAAAAAAAAAAAAAAGGCACTACAGACGTGGCCAGCTCTGAAACGTTCTTTAATTATACAATTTAGATCATACAAGTTCTTACGAGTATTCGCCAAAACATAAAATCATGAACATGAATGTTAATTTGTTGGAATTTCTCTACTCAACTTCATTTATTTGAACATCTAGATCTAGCAAACTACATTATTTGTAATTTGCTCAGCTAGTAGTGTTCTTTCATCATTATGGAAATGAGCTGGCTGTGTCTGTGTTCTTTAAAGTCTGTGTTCCTGGTGATTTTACTACAGTATTAGGAAGTATTTCGAACTGAGGGCAGTTTTATTTATTATATCACTCACAGCAATCTAGCGATCAAACTGACAGTTTTTAAACAGTAATTAAATGGCACTTAATTTTCAGATTTTGATTAAAGTTGACCAAAACAAACCTTTTTTTTCCCCCCCTGAGTGATTTATATTTAAGATTAATAGTTCTCAAGAACAGCAGTGTGTGCTAACAAAGTAGTTTCACTTTTGTTTTCATGACAGTTGTTGTTTGCACACTCGCAGAACTCTACACTCTTATCTGTGCTTTTCTGGGATTGTTACATAATGCAATAAAAATTACAATTGAAATGATAAACTATCAATATTTTAAATTATTTTAATACTTTGCTTGTCAAACATTAGTGTTGTATGTTGATAGATAATGTGAAGCAAGTTAATTAGTTCAATTTATAGTGTTTTGTTCTAAAATACTAAATATAAATAGCTTTTGCTGTACTGATAAGCTGATCTTAAAGGGACCGTGATCCCCCAAAAAGTTTACTCACTGTTTACTCACCCTCAAGTGGTGTCAGACCTTTTATGAGTTAATTTTTTTCTGTTGAACAGAAGAGAAGATGTTTTGAAGAATGCTGAAAGCCTGTAACCATTGACTTCCATAAACAAATACCAAGTCAAGTCAATGGTTACAGGTTTTCAGTGTTCCTCAAAATATCTTCTTTTGTGTTCAAAAGAAGAAAGAAAGGCAAAGAGGTTTGGAACAAGTACACTACCTGACACAAGTGCATTATGATGTCCTTTTATGTAGCCATTGTCAGTTGGCTGTAGTGTTTATAGAGTTCACCCACTCGGCTCTGTGTACATACTAAAGTTCACTTAGTGTACTCCACACAGACACACCCAGACACCTGACTCTTACCTATACACCTTTGTTCCACCTGCTGCTTTAAATGAGGCAGTATTGTGATTTCTCTTTCAGTCCTTTTTGGGCATGTTTGGGCCAGGAACCATGTGAAACCTGCTTTGCTGACACAGAATACGTGGGTTTTGTATGTATGTACAGTTGAAGTCAAAATTATTCGCCCTCCTGTGAATTTATTTTTATATTTTTCAAATATTTCCCAAATGATGTTTTAACAGAGCAAGGAATTTTTCACAGTATTTCCTATAATATTTTTTCTTCTGGAGAAAGTCTTATTTATTTTATTTCGGCTAGAATAAAAGCAGTTAAAAAAACGTTTAACATTTTAAGGTCAATATTATTAGCCTCCTTAAGCAATATTTGTTTTTGATTGTCTACAGAACAAACCATTGCTATACAATAACTTGACTAATTACCTTAACTTGCCTAATTAACCTAGTTAGGCCTTTAAATAGCACTTTAAGCTTAATAGTAGTATCTTGAAAAATATCTAGTAAAATATTGTGCTGTCATCATGGCAAATTATTAAAACTATTATGTTTAGATTGAAAAATATATATATTTCCGTTAAACAGAATTGGGAATTCAGGAGGGCTAATGATTCTGACTTCAACTGTATGTATATGTATGAATCTGATTGGCATATGTATGAATCTGAATGCACAGGTAGTTCCAGTCAGTTCTGATCACAGTTCAAAATAAATGTGCTTCCCTCAAACATTGGTTGTAACCATAGCAACCCTGCGCAGTGACAGATGGCGAAATGTTCATATTGCTGTTTAATCTCAAGGACACTGATATGTTTCACCAGGGAGTTGTTGGCGATTAACCAACACTCAAAAGTACTCCAAAATAATTAATAGGTAGCTAACGCATGTTACTATGAGCTATTAGATATACGCATGTCATTCATACGCTCTATTGGCATGACATTTTGTACAGTATTGCCAAAGCATTATAAATATGTTTAAAATATGTAATATATTAACATCAAATGAATAAAATATACAGTAAATAAAAAGACAGGTAATATATCTGATAATTATAGCAAATACAAGAATTAAGAAAGTGTAGATTATTCAAATAAGACACATGAATTTAGATTATCCATTTCTTATGGTGTGGATGGTATATGGATATTTTGCAGCCAGTTTAGATGGCACTTCATCCTCTCTGAGTACATAGTAAAGTTTTAATTAAAAAAATGAATTAATGTTTCAAATTGGGGAAAAAAATATTTCTCTAGTTGTGGTGTATTTGGGGCAGAACAGAAGGAAGTGTGTCTCATCCTCTATTTGATTTGTCACAAAAAGAAAACAAAACTCTCTCTCTTTCTCTCAATTAAATTCAATTAAATTCAATAATTGCTTTATTGGCATGACAAATGTTACAAATGTATTGCCAAAGCATTTATAAAGTTTACATTAAAAAGAATGTGTGTGTATATATATATATAAAAACAAAGTAGGCGACGCGGTGGCGCAGTGGGTAGCACGTTCGCCTCACAGCAAGAAGGTCGCTGGTTCGAGCCTCGGCTGGGTCAGTTGGCATTTCTGTGTGGGGTTTGCATGTTCTCCCCGTGTTCGCGTGGGTTTCCTCCGGGTGCTCCGGTTTCCCCCACAAGTCCAAAGACATGCGGTATAGGTGAATTGGGTAAGCTAAAATTGTCCGTAGTGTATGTGTGTGAATGAGTGTGTGTGAATGTTTCCCAGTGATGGGTTGCAGCTGGAAGGGCATCCGCTGCGTAAAACATATGCTGGATAAGTTGGCGGTTCATCCCGCTGTGGCGACCCCAGATTAATAAAGGGACTAAGCCGAAAAGAAAATGAATGAATGAATGAATGAAAACAAAGTAAACACAGTAAATAGTAGTAGTAGTAAACAAACCTACAAAAACTAAATTAAAAATAATAATAATAGTTAGATATAAAACAAATAAAAAAATATAATAAATCAGAATAAACTGTACATTTAACAATCAACATTTATGGATAAGCAGTAATAATAAATAATAATAATAATACTCAGTATATACAATGATTCATTTATAATAATCTTTAGGGGACCTAACGTGTCATAAATTATGAAAATTCTGTCAAATAATAAGCCGGAGTAAGCAGGACAATCAACAATCTTACCAGGTGTTAAAGTATTTCAAATGTAATTATCATTTTATATATTATTTAATTTTGTTTAAAAAATTTAAATATATAGGACATAATATTGTCAGAATACAGTATAGTTTGGTTCTTCATCCCTAAATCTGATAGTTGAGTAACAGCGCTTCACCTTAAGACACATGACCCGATGTGCATTCAAGTCTACAGCACAAATGGAGTGGAACTGGTTACATGCCAAATATTAACTGTTTAAATAACTAACGTTATGCATGGGGCGGAATGAGAATAGTTGCTTTGGAAAGCACCTCTAATGTAACCACACATTAGAACATTCTTATTCTAACTTTTGGAAATAGACAGGGATCTTTTTTTTTTTTTATCTCTGCCTTTAAAGGTTGTAGGCTTCAAATATAAAATTTGCCTGCATGATGTTTTTTTTATTTTTTTTGAGTCACATTATTGTATGTTCAAATCTGTTGTTGCAGTTTCAGTACATTTGTATGTGTGAATTTGAGTACTCTAAATAAAATACGACATAATAAAATAACTAAAATAAAAACATAAATAAAAAATAAACATAAAAATACAGAAAAATATACATTTAGATGCAACAATTTATGTTTTTTTTCCACAATGACTTCAGTTTATTCTAGGTTTAGCATAACAAAAAACAAACAAACAAATAAATAAATAAATAAAATAAAATATAAAATAACTTTTGAACAACACCCATTCTTGTTTTAGGACAATTTTATTAACTTTTTGATCCACTTCAAATGTTGGCTACTGCAGTGTTTCTCATCCACGTACCTGGACGACCACCAACACTGTGTATTTTGGATGTCTCCTTTGTCTGTCACACCCATTACAGGTCTTTCAGTCTCTGCTAATGATCTGATGATCTGAATCGGGTTTTTTTGGTTAAGGAGATATGGAAAATGTGCAGAGCTGGTGGTCCTCCACGAACGTGGTTTAGAAACACTGGGCTACTGTATACTGTTATACCAAAATGATTCAAACACCAGATATAATTTGTAATATCTTTTTACAAGTTAGTGCTTTACACAATAGTTCATTTAAGTGATAATAGCAGAATAATGTAATTTGTGGCATATTATACCTAAAAAAAGTCTTCGTACTGTGGACTAGAACCCAGCAGGAACTGATGATACTGTAATTCAGCTTAATTTAGAGGTTTGGCTAACATCAGAGGCTGCTGGTGTTCTGACATTTTATCCTACCCATCAGATTATGCTACCAACACCGTATTTGAATGGTTCTGAGATTGGGTTTTGGGATTAGGTAGGTTAGGGCGATATTACAGCTTCATATCACACTACTCCACATTAGAATTTACACTGGTAGCAAAATCTGATGGGTAGCATATTGCGTCATCAAAATGTGCTACCTACTTTTTGAATGGGAGGTAGGACAGTCTGACAAAGTAGGACAAATCGACAGAACACCAGCTAATGTTAAGGATAAGGTTGGACAGCTAAGTATTGATAGTTGTGTAAATATTGACATACTAACAATTGTCTGAATGATGTTTGGTAGATTGTAATACATGCTGTACCTTTCCAAAGTCCCTTTAAGCCAAGTTATTTCTCGGCGCCCATCTTTGAAACGCCTCTCGGGCAGTATGCTCGGGCATTCTGTCTGAATGGGGAAACAATCAAATTCTCCAAAACTGTTCGCCAAGCTTACGATTACATTACATATTTGGAATCACCAATAAAATTAAACAACAACTGTCTCTTTAGTTTCATTTCAAAATGTCCGAATCAAACAAAATCAGCATTTTTTTTCAGGTTGCCCGAGCTAATGCGCATGTGCACTCGAGATCATGACACCAACCTCATTTATGGACGTTCTACACATGATCATCCTCTGGATAATACTTCGTCAGATAGCGCTGGTCTTCTGAAGTAATTCACAACTTGGTCTTGATGGCGAATCTCCTCCAGAAATGACAGCAACTCTTTGTTTACAAGTTTGTGCGCATTCGAGTAGTTGCTGCTGTCATGTGGTGTGCGTTTGACTGTTCATACAGATTACAAAACCAAAAAACTTTTGTTTTCAAGTGTAGTTGGTTCATTTAAAAGTAGAGATTTCAAGCTTTATTTTGATACATTTCTTATGTCTGTGAAGCAAGTTTTCGCTAAGATTCCAGTGTGTTTGTTGTGTCTGGTCGGAGCATCTCCCCTGGAGAATCGTCAGTCTATATCGATCGATGATTGGCTCCTGTACTAGTAGGCGGGGCTTTATTTGCTATATGGACCGTTACACTTTTCCCCATTCAAAAATATACGAGTGACATGTCTTGTGTATTCTATAGTCTTTGAGTAAATTCAATCCATTAGCAATTTATGCATTAGCTTAAGATGCTAACCTCATCAGATACCACATGGCGTGTCTAAAACACAATTGTGTTATGTATTTTCATGATATTATTGTTTTTTAAAAATTGAATGAGAGATTCACTGAAATATAACAGTAACACAGTTGACATTTAATTAATCTACTATTAGTGAATCCTTCCCAATACTGGAAGGGCATCCGCTGCGTAAAACATAAGCTGGAATAGTTGGCGGTTCATTCCGCTGTGGCGACCTCTGAAGTAGAGACTAAGCCGAAGTAAAATTAATTAGTGTATCCTAAACGTTTTGTACAAATTGTTGAGAGAACAGTGATGCCATGCCTCAATGCCTTCCAGAGTTATATATTCTATATATATATTTTCTATGTGGATATATTTCTGATGTCTGTGAAGCAAGTATTCACTGAGATTCTTAACTTAACGACTTGAGATTCTTAACTTATTAAGCACACGTCTGGTCCGAGCATCTCCCCCGGAGAATCGTCAGTCTATATCGATCGATGATTGACTCCTGTACTAGTAGGCGGGGCTTCATTCGCCATTTTGACTGTTACACTTTTCCCCATTCCAAACTATACGAGTGACATGTCTTGTGTATTCTATAGTCTTTGACCTTTCTATCAAAGTTATCTGAAATGATCAAGATGAGTCCTTGTCATATTTTAGTACCATTTTCTAAACTATTACAAATAAACTGATAATGTGAGAAATGTTGAAGTTGTCTGATTAATTCAACCATTTTTAGCTGTTTAGGCTTTTTGAGTTGCTGTATTTTCTATTTTTTGTGATTGACTAGAAAAGTTCTCGATGTTGCTACAACCTCTGTGTATCTGGCATCCTATTTACTTAACTGCAAAAAAGGATGTCATTAGAAATGAATGTAAATGAAGTAATTTATTGCATTTTTGTATTTGTGCAGGTCATCTTTGAAATTATCACATCAGAATTTTCCTACCAGCACAGTTTGAGTATCCTGGTGCGTCATTTTAAGGACAGCGTGGATTTGAGAAAGACCATGACGGCAACAGAGCACCATCATCTGTTTTCCAACATATCCGTCATCCAGGATGTCAGCAAACGGTACAGGAATCCACTTATGTTCTCAAAAATCCCTTTTTTTTTTTTTTTTTTTTTTTTTTTCTTGAAGAAAGGAAGATCCACATGCTTTAAAAAGTCAATAAATTAAGAAATTAAATTTAATCAGGACTAGACACACTACTGAATTTGTCTAAAATGGATGTTATCCATGGCTATATGACACATTCCACAATTGCAGGGTTTATCCTTGAACTGGAATGATATACAACCAATGTATCATTTACAGTAAACCAAAGTCCCTTTAAGGCAAGTCATTAGAATCTTTAAAACACCTCTCGGGCATGATGCTCAGGCATTCTGTCTGAATGGGGAAGCATCAGCCAAACTTATAATTACATTACATATTTGGAATCACCAATAAAATTAAACAACAACCGTCTCATAAGTTTCGTTTCTAAATGTTCGAATCAAACAAAATCTACATTTTTTTCAGGTTTCCTGAGCTAATGTGCATGCGCACTTGAAAAAAACGAGATCACGACACCAACCTCATTTATGGCCGTGTTACACATTATCATCCTCTGAATAATGCTTTGTCAGATCGCGCTGGTCTTCTGAAGTAATTCACAACTAGGTCTTGATGGCAAATCTCCTCCAGAAATGAAAGCAACTCTTTGTTTACAAGGCGTTTGAGTAGTTGCTGTCGTGTAATGTGCATTGGACAGGACGGACAGTACCTCACGTTTGTTTCATACAGATTACAAAACCAAAAATCTTTAAAAAAAAAAAAGCTTTATTTGGATACATTTCTTATGTCTGTGAAGCAAGTTTTTGCTAAGATTCTAGTGTGTTTGTTGACCACATAAACTTTTGTAAAAGCTCACGTCTGGTCCGAGCATCTCCCCTGGAGAATCGTCAGTCTATATCGATCGATGATTGGCTCCTGTACTAGTAGGCGGGGCTTCATTCGCTCTATGGACCGTTACACTTTTCCCCATTCAAAAATATACGAGTGACATGTCTTGTGTATTCTATAGTCTGAGTAAATTCAATCCATTAGCAATTTATGCATTAGCTTAAGATGCTAACCTCATCAGATACCACATGGCGTGTCTAAAACACAATTGTGTTATGTATTTTCATGATATTATTGTTTTTAAAAATTGAATGAGAGATTCACTGAAATATAACAGTAACACAGTTGACATTTAATTAATCTACTATTAGTGAATCCTTCCCAATACTGGGTTGCGGCTGGAAGGGCATCCGCTGCGTAAAACATAAGCTGGAATAGTTGGCGGTTCATTCCGCTGTGGTGACCTCTGAAGTAGAGACTAAGCCGAAGTAAAATTAATTAGTGTATCCTAAACGTTTTGTACAAATTGTTGAGAGAACAGTGATGCCATGCCTCAATGCCTTCCAGAGTTTCCCGCCAGAGGAAGTGACATCACTTGGAGAAAGTTGCATGCTTTTTCTATCAGTGCTTTACCGATTTTTCTGCCTTTTTATAACCGATGTAGCAGTTGACCAGAACATAGGGGCAGACAAAGAAATTACAAATAATACACAAAATGGATGTTTCATTTAAATGTATATTTGACTTACTAGAGTAAACACACAAAAAAAGATGACGATTAGAGTATTTCATGCTAATTGAAGCTGAATTTATGGTTCGGCATGCAGAGACGATCAAAAATAGATAGTGTGAGATAGTGTGAGTCTTTAAATTAAAATTTTCCCAATGTATCTGTTATTACACCTGCAACACATTATTTAAAAAAATAATAATAATAATATATAAATAAATAAATATTTATAAATACACACACTCACACTTACCGGCCACTTTAAGTACACCTTACTAATACCGGGTTGGACCCCCTTTTGCCTTCAGAACTGCCTTAATCCTTCATGGCATAGATTCAACAAGGTACTGGAAATATTCCTCAGAGATTTTGGTCCATATTGACATGATAGCATCACGCAGTTGCTGCAGATTTGTCGGCTGCACATCCATGATGCGAATCTCCTGTTCCACCACATCCCAAAGGTGCTCTATTGGATTGAGATCTGGTGACTGTGGAGGCCATTTGAGTACAGTGAGCTCATTGTCATGTTCAAGAATCCAGTTGATTTGCTGCTGGAAGTAGCCATCAGAAGATAGGTACACTGTGGTCATAAAGGGATGGTCATGGTCAGCAACAATACTCAGGTAGGCTTTGGCGTTGACATGATGCTCAATTGATACTAATGGGCCCAAAGTGTGCCAAGAAAATATCCCCAACATCATTACACCACCACCACCAGCCTGAACCGTTGATTCAAGGCAGGATTGATCCATGCTTTCATGTTGTTGATGCCAAATTCTGACCCTACCATTCGAATGTCACAGCAGAAATCGAGACTCATCAGATCAGGCAACGTTTTTCCAATCTTCTATTGTCCAATTTTGGTGAGCCTGTGCGAATTGTTGCCTCAGTTTCCTGTTCTTAGATGACAGGAGTGGCATCCGGTGTGGTCTTCTGCTGCTGTAGCCCATCCGCCTCAAGGTTCAACGTGTTGTGCGTTCAGAGATGCTCTTCTGCATACCTCGGTTGTAACGAGTGGTTATTTGAGTTATTGTTGCCTTTCTATCAGCTCAAACCAGTCATCTCTTTAAACCCTAGAGATGGTTGTGTGTGAAAATCCCAGTAGACCAGCAGTGTCTGAAATACTCAGACCAGCCCGTCTGGCACCAACAACCATGCCACGTTCAAAGTCACTTAAATCACCTTTTTTCCCCATTCTGATGCTCGGTTTGAACTGCAGCAGATCGTCTTGACCATGTCTACATGCCTAAATGCACTAAACTGCTGCCATGTGATTGGCTGATTAGAAATTTGCGTTAACGAGCAGTTGGACAGGTGTACCTAATAAAGTGGTCAGTGAGTGTATTTTTTTAAGAAAACTGGTAAACATTAACTTCCATAGTAGAAAAAATGGTTTCAGATTTTCAACATTTTTCTAAATATCTTCTTTTTAGTTTAACAAGAAATAAAGGATTAAAATTTGAAACAAGTAAAGGGTTTGTAAACAATTACCGAATTTTCATTTTTGGGTGAACTATCGCTTTAATTGGTCATGATCACACAAAACTACAGAATTATAGTTTGTAATTACTAGTGGAATATCCGGTTCTGGTTCAATCTGGGTATTTTAAAAAGCTGGAGTTGAGTTCAGTGGACGTGTTTCGACATGCTGGTTGAACTGGTTAAGCAGCTTGTCGCCGCCTGGATTCATGTTTCTAAAAACAGGGTCTTTCGCACATTCACAATGAAACGTAATACCCGTTTCACAGAAATGTGTGTGTGAACCATTCTGCTTTAGACACTGAATGCTGCGGCTCTGAAGCAGCGACTATCATATATGCTAAAGCTTTCAAGACATGTTTCGTCATGCCGTTTGCTTCTGTTTATGAAAGAAGCACACTCAATTAGTTGGATTGTGGGAGTGAAACCTTCCAGTTTGGGAGTTGCCATTCGGGTTGGGAAAGAAAAGGCTAAAGATGTTTTGCTTGATACAGCTGAAAGTTATTTACCATAATGAAACATGGAGGATCGCAATTGCGTTGTGGTTTGTTTTGTATGATGCCTATAGGGCTATTCTTTGCATACTGATGTGTATCTGTTTATTATCTTTACATAAAAATACAAAAAAATAATCAGGGTTTCTAACGCTTTTTGAAAGTACTTGAGTTTCAGACATGAATTCAAGCCCTGGAAAATACCTAAAAACAAACACAGGTCCTTGGAAGTACTTGAATTGAAAGTTTACGGTGTTATTTCACTGTGCTGCTTTCAAAAACTGAACGAAAAAACGAAAAAATTCTTAATTTAAAACTTTTAAATTTAAATCTTATACAAGAACTATGAGAAATAATGCATGTTTGATCAATATTTCAGGAAACCAGTATGGAATTCAACAAATTGTATTAAAGTTCTTTGAACATGACTGTTTAAAACAGTCCACATTTTGAAAGTTACACATTCAAAACATCATTTCTGACATTTTAATGCAAATATTAAATGTAAGTGAAATGTTAAGTACCATAAGGAAGTGATTCCCAAAGTGAGGGGCGGGAGACAATGATGGGGTCGTCAAATAAATGTTATTAAACTATAAGAATTACCATATTTTATCCATAACCCACAGAAGATAAAAAATAGTAGTTTGTAATAGTAAAAAACAACAACATACAAATAAAAAGCCATCAGTCTTTAAATTATTTTTTTCATAGGATTGTTGTGTTTACGTTAGATTAACAACACAGCAATAGTGTCAGCTGCCGCAGATTGATTATATAGCACCAGGTTAAACTTTCAGACACCTTTATGGCAATCAAAAACATTAAAAATAAATACAGGCCACAGCTGAACATTGAGAATGATCTCTGATTGGCGGTCTCCAAAATTAAACCAAGAATAGACTTGTGCTGAAAACATTGTGTTCACCAGTCTCATTAGTTGATGTTAATTTTAAATTAAACAAATTATTAAATGACTATAAAAAATTATATGATAGTTAGACTGTTGCACTTTTTTGTGTTGTCAGTATGCTCATATTTATATATAGGCCTCTTGTTGTGTGTGCAACGTTTGTATATTTATAACCACCTCAGAGGAATTTGGGGGGATCGCGAGTCACTGGCATTGCTATTTGATGGATCGTGGGCTGAAAAGTTTGCTAACCCCTGCAAGGACTTTAATGGGGGTGTGAATTACAAAGGTGCTTGATTTAAAATTATAAGTGATTTAAAAGTCCTTGAATTTGGTCTCCATGAAAGAGTGGGAACCCTGAAATAATAAAAAAGACGTTTTTGGCTTATTAGCTTAAAATAATAACATTTATAAAATGTGGAACTCCTACTTGAAATAATAAAAATCATTTCTTTACTGTCTCACTTGTTTTATTTTAAGGCTTATACGAAGCAAAACATGCAATAATGTGTAGTTAATGAGATTTGTAAAGAAATAAAAAAATATATATGTCTATATGTAATTAGTTCAACTTGATTGTAAAGTGTTTGACGGTTTAACCAAATTTCTAAACCAGGGATGCCCAAACTTTTTCATATGAAGGGCCAAAAGCAAATATCATTGAGAGGCATGGGCCGAAGGTAAAATATACCAAACTATATTACATTAAAGTTGCCATGGGTGATTTCTTAATTTATTTAATAATATTTAGAATAATAAATAGAAAACATTACTTTAAATTGTATTGATTAATGCAGTATAACTTTTTATTTATAACTTATTGCAATAAAAACAGAAACAATCACATTTATAACACAGTGGAGTTCAATGCTGAGTACACTAATCTGCCTTTGACTTGATTTGCTCACCAAAGTCTCTGCATTGTCTGGTGACAGTATGGACATTTAAACAAAATCTGATTAATTTACACTATTTCATTGAAACTTAATTTCAGTTTTTAACAATAAAGCAAACAAAATCTCCCTATCGTTCTCCCTCTCTTCTCAGATGGGTGGTGGGCCAAATCAAAGGTTACCATGGGCATCTCTGCTCTAAACATACAGAGAATTTAAGCAGGAGAGAGTTAGATGATGTATTTGCGCCCCCTGGTGATGTAGTTGTAGATATGACCCGCAAAGTCTTTTTCTACTTTTTTTTTTTCTGTCTAAAATGCGATTAATAGAAATACTGAATATTAGCCATGTCGATTATAGCAAATATTACATTTTAAAAATAATAACTTTAGTAACATAGTACCACTTCCGGCCTTCTGTACAAATTCTGGTGGCCCATCTTACCTCAAAGGTTTTTCTAAAGCAAATGAATAAAACAAGATTGTCACAATTAAATATTTAGATAAAGTATTTTTCTGTTTTTTTATATGTTTGAAATGTAATTAATAGAAATACAGAATTTTAGCCGTCTTAACCTGAAGGTTGATTTTTATTTTTCAACAAACAAACGCAAAATTAACGCTAATTAATAAAATAAGATTGCCATGCACTTTATTTCAACTGCATAATTACAGTTAAATTATATATTTTAAGTTTGCGATTTATCTACATTAATCGGAGACCATGATTGCAATTAATGTGTACTTGTTTTTAATTAATCAACAGCCCACACACATATTTATGATTTGCATTCACAGTTACTGATGATAACAAATTCCATGACAAAAATTATAGTCAAGCGCTGTCGTCTCACAGCAAGAAGGTCGCTGGTTCGAGCCTCGGCTGGGTCAGTTGGCATTTCTGTGTGGAGTTTGCATGTTATCTCCGTATTCCGTGGGTTGCGTGCGCTACATGTGCTATAGGTGAATTGGGTAAGCTAAATTGTCTGTAGTGTATGTGTGTGAATGTGAGAGTGTATGGGTGTTTCCCAGAGATGGGTTGCAGCTGGAATGGCATCCACTGTGTAAAACATATGCTGGATAAGTTGGCGGTTAATTCCGCTGTGGCGACCCCTGATTAATAAAGGGACCAAGCTGAAAAGAAAATGAATGAATGAAATTATTGTCAGTTATATAATCACTATAAATTACACTTTTATGGTAATTTGAGTTGACTACTTTTAGATTACATTACATTTCAATACTTGTACTATTTTGACATATATTCCATTCTTTATTATCAACAAGAACCTCAACAGCTTCTTTTTAAAGTGCAATAATGAGTAGTTAATACATCCAAATTTAAAATACTAACACCAGTATATAATAATGGCATGCATAAATGAATGCCACATGTATATAAATATTATTAAGAATAATACTTGATATTTTGCAAGTAGACTCAGTCTGAAATTTATATTATTTCGTTTAGGGAAACTAAAATTGCAGCAAGGTGCCATAATACAGGCCAAGTTTCATGTACACATTACCATGTTTTTACCATAAAACATACAGTGGGGCAAAAAAGTATTTAGTCGGCCACCAACTGTGCAAGTTTTCTCACTTAAAAATATGAGAGAGGCCTGTAATTTTCATCATAGGTATACCTCAACTATGAGAAACAAAATAAGAAAAAAAATCCAGAAAATCACATTGTAGGATTTTTAATGAATTAATTGGCAAATTCCTCTGTAAAATAAGTATTTGGTCACCTACAAACAAGCAAGATTTCTGGCTCTCACAGATCTGTAACTTCTTCTTTAAGAGGCTCCCCTGTCCTCCACTCCTTACCTGTATTAGTGGCATCTGTTTGAAATCGTTATCAGCATAAAAGACACCTGTCCACAACCTCAAACACTCACACTCCAAACTCCACTATAGCCAAGACCAAAGAGCTGTGAAAAGACATCAGAAACACAGTTGTAGACCTGCACCAGGCCTGGAAGAATGAATCTGCAATAGGTAAAGGAGCTTGCTGTGAAGAAATCAACTGTGGGAGCAATTATTACAAAATGGAAGACGCACAAGACCACTGATCTCCCTTGATCTGGGGATCCACGCAAGATCTTACCCTGTGAGGTCAAAATGATCACAAGAACTGTGAGCAAAAATCCCACAACCACACGGGGGGACCTAGTGAATGACCTGCAGAGAGCTGGGACCAAAGTAACAAAGGCTTACATCAGTAACACTCTGCGCCGCCAGAGACTCAAATGCTGCAGTGCCAGACGTGTCCCCCTGCTAAAGCCAGTACATGTCAAAGCCCCTCTGAAGTTTGCTAGAGAGCATTTGGATGATCCAGAAGAGGATTGGGAGAATGGCATATGGTCAAATGAAACCAAAATTGAACCTTTTGTTCACACTTAGATATTGTTAGATAATAATAGCAGATTTGGCATGTCCCGGGAGAAAACCCTGAGCTCGGAGATCATTGAGCCCAGGGCTCCTGCCTGGTCAATGAGTAAGGGGATACGAGATCAGGTAGTTCTCGAGAGCTCCCCCTGGTAAAGGAGGAAAAGGGAGAAATGGGGTGAATGGGGGATTCTTCAAAAAAAACGAAGATAAGGGAGTCGGGCTATTTATAGTGAGTTTGGAATGATCCGATTGGCTTACTAATGATTACAGATGAGAGACCAGTCACGATCAATCATATCACATGCTCCTCTCGAAATTAGTTTGTGAAACTTCACTTGTCGTGTTTGGAGGAGAAAGAATGCTGAGTTGCTTCCAAGAGAACACCATACCTACTGTGAAGCATGAGGGTGGAAACATCATGCTTTGGGGCTGTTTTTTTGCAAAGGGACCAGGACTACTGATCTGTGCAAAGGAAAGAATAAATGGGCCCATGTATCGTGAGATTTTGAGTGAAAACTTCCTTCCATCAGCAAGGGCATTGAAGTTGAAACGTGGCTGGATCTTTCAGCATGACAATGATTCCAAATGCACCACCTGGGCAACGAAGGAGTGGCTTCATAAGAAGTATTTCAAGGTGACAGCTCTAAAACATCACTGCTCTAGTGGAGATCTGCATGGAGGAATGGGCCAACAACAGTGTGTGAAAACCTTGTGAAGACTTGGAGAAAACGTTTGACCTCGGTCATTGCCAACAAAGGGTATATAACAAAGTATTGAGATGAAATTTTGTTATTGATCAAATACTTATTTTCCACCATAATTTGCAAATAAATTCTTTCAAAATCTTACATTGAGATTTTTCTGGATTTTTTTTTCATTAAGTCTCTCATAGTATACCTATGATGAAAATTACAGGCCTCTCTCATCTTTTTAAGTGGGATAACTTGCACAATTGGCGGTTGACTAAATACTTTTTGCCCCACTGTACAATAAATCAATTTTCAGATACCTTTCCCTCCCCGCTGAACCCATTTAATAACCTAATTGCCACCGTAGTAAAAGAATTTCTAATTCTGTTTGTCCTACATATAGGAACTCTAAAACGACGTCCTGATGGCAACAAAAGAAACGCAGAATACAATGGGTGATTCAGGGTGCATAAGATAACCTCGGCTCTCTTCAAGACATAATTTTGGTAAATTACCATTGGCCCAATTTGGTTAAAACCGATAATCTTGCCTGCTACCTTCACAAGTTTACTCAACTTGTTCTTATTTGACAGACTCGTACTTAGACTCGTATTTGACTATATTATCATATTAAGCTACAATGCAGACAGATAAAACATATTTAATAAATTGTTTATAAAACAGTGTCATCATAGAGGTACAAACCCTGAACGATGTTTTCTCAGAACGTTAGAAAGCATATTTTGTTATATGATGATGAATAAATAAAAAAATGCTTCTAATATCAGTTATAACATGTCGTATTACTCATAATGCTAATTTATATCCACAAAAGGGCAACATTAATATATAAACTAAAAGTCACATTTCTGATAGTAAATTGCTATTAAGTAACTAAACGATGTCCAAAAAGTAGATTGAGGAAAACATTAGTCAGCATTATATAATATGAGGATGTGCAGTGCAGGAGCCTTTATATAAACAGGTTTCATATTGTATTTGTTCAGTCAGTGAGGCTGGCACTGCAAACATTAACCCAGGGTTTATAACACACAGTGTGAGACATTAACACATCATGAATATTCAGTATTAACAGTACGCAGTGTTAACCATGAAGCAAGATAACCAGTGGTGTAAAGTAACAAATTACAAATACTCAAATTACTGTAAGTAGTTTTTCTCAGGAATTGTAATTTACTAAGTAGTTTTATAAATGTGTACTTTTACTTTCCCTTGAATACATTTTTAGCGCTGTATCTGTACTTTTACTCCACTACTTTCCTTCAATCTAAAGTCACTTTTTCTTGTCTATGAGGATTAGAAAAATCAGTCCTGTGATTCCTGTCCAATCAAATCACACATAGAAGGTAAATCGCATCATAATGAACTACCTCAAGACATGGGCGATTTATAATTGCAGCAAACTGTTTGGAAGCATTAAAAGTGTCCAAGATGTCCAAAATCTTTACACTTATTGACCCAGAGACTGTTTAGATGCATGTCACTGATGAGGCCACGAAATGGCCTTAAACACCCAGCAGGCACAAGACGTCAACATGATGTCAGATTGACGTTGTACCCCAATGTCGTGGGGAAGTTGCATTTTGTTTGGAAATGAAAATCGGGTTGACTTCAGAACTCAACGTCAGGCCGACGTCAATGTCCAACGACCAACCTAAAATCAACAAAATATCAACGTCTAATGATGTTACAGCTTGACGTTGTGTGGACGTTACCACTATGACCTCTATCATACCTATCCATACCTGACAAATAAATATCAGTATTTGACATCAATATGGCGTTGTTTTAAGATGTTTGCTCGACGCTGGATTTTGGTCACTTTCCAACACAACCTAAATCAACCAAATATCAACGCCATTTGTCGTTGTTATTGGACATCAAAATAACGTTGTCCTTAGACGCTGGCTAGACATTGAATTTTGGTCACCTGACATCACAACCTAAATCTAACCTAATATTAACGCCTTATGACGTCGTGTGCCTGCTGGGCAATGACTAAATGCACTACAGAATGTTACGTTTACACACATCCACAAATTACATGTAAATGCATCAGGTTTTTACAGCGTAATACTCACTACTCTTGGGTACTTTTAAAAGGGCCACGTTTTACTCATACTTTGAGTAATATTTACAACAGATACTTTTACTCCACTTGCACTACATTTTTAGGTAAGTAATGGTACTTTTACTTGAGTATGATTTTTCAGTACTCTTCCACCACTGAAGATAACCCAATATTTTGACAAGTTTAAAATGATCCAGGGTTAACTAATTCAACTGTAAATGGCCTTGTCATCTCTATTATGTCTGTTGTTTCTCAGGTTTTTTGAAGATCTGGATAAGCGTCACCAAGCGAACCCTGTGATTGAGCGCATCAGTGATATAGTGGCAAATTACGCAGCTAAGCACTTTGAGCCGTACATCGTGTACTGCTCCAACGAGACCTTCCAGCAGAGAACTCTCCAGAAACTACTGTAAGCACCAGTGCCATTAGAAAACGATGAGTGTTTCTGATCTGGACAGAACATTCACGTTCACCTGCCATGTGGTGTGTTTTTGGGTTTCAGGTCAAGTAACAGTGCGTTTCGAGAGACTCTGAAGCAGATCGAAACCAGTGAGGATTGTGGAGGTTTACCCATGCTCTCCTTCCTCATTTTACCCATGCAGAGAGTCACCCGTCTGCCGCTTCTGATGGATGTAAGATATACAGTCCTTCTGTTACCCGCAGCTTTCTGTTGAACATCTATGACATAAAAGCTCATGCCTGACCCAGAGATATTGGGAATGGGGTATATGTAGAAAGACTTTTCATTTTCAGTAACCCAGTTTTTGGTGAACTGCCATGCCATTACAAAATCGCAGCGTTTAAGGTCTGTTTTCTTTAAAAAGTCTTCACTGGCTGATTGATATACGATATAAAGTGGGTCTCAGAATGTACAAGAAGCACTGCATTAAATTCCATTGTTCCGTGCCATGTCTTTGAAAATACTGGGGTAAAATAAATGTTTATATTTTAATGTTACTGCGCTCGCCTGTTGCTACTGATGCCGCTTGCATTTAAACAGCTTTTCATCTCATTTTACGCTTGAACAACTAAATGAATGCTTAAGTCTATTTAACTGATTATATTTTAATGACATTACAACATCCATGATGTAAAAAAAACACTAGCTGTGCATATAGCCCATTGTAATAAAATCTCACTTTCTCACTACTCCACTTATCTTAAATGGTTAGATTGATTGAGTAAATGATGACAGAATTATTCATTTTTGTGGAGTGAACTGTGCCTTTAAAGTGTTAGTTCACCCAGAAATTAATATTCTGCTATTAATCACTCACCCTCAAGTCATTCCAATCCCCCAAGTAGGGATCCTGACCAAATTTGCCCACTGGTCTCTGTCCATCACGGCCTCCTAACCATCCCCATATCATAATTGGCTTCATCACTCTGTCTACTCTCCACCAATCAGCTGGTGTGTGGTGTGCGGTCTGGCGCAATATGGCTGTCGTCGCGTTATCCAGGTGGATGCTGCACACTGGTGGTGGATGAGGAGATTCCCCCCAAAAATGTCTAAAGCGCTTTGATTGTCCAGAAAAGCGATATATAAATGTAAGGAATTATTATTAAGTTCTTTGTTCATCTTCAGAACACAAATTTTAATATTTTAGATTAAATCTGGGAGCTCTCTATCCCTCCATATACAGCAAGCGTCATGAGACATTTAAAGTTTAGAAAAAGGAACCGAAATCATTAGCTTGGCATATCGCATAAAAATATGCTTAATTTTTATTGAGCCTCCACATCAAAAAAGTTCAAGGTGCTCCAGGATTGGCTAGCCCAGTCACCAGACATGAACATTATTGAGCATGTCTGGGGTAAGATGGAGGAAGCATTGAAGATGAATCCAAAGAATCTTGATGAACTCTGTTAGTCCTGCAAGAATGCTTCCAGATGACTTTATTAAGAAGTTATTTGAGTCACTGCAGAGATGTATGGATGCAGTCGTCCAAGCTCATGGGAGTCATTCACAATATTAATCCAGTTTCCACTGCACCATGACTTTATATTCTATACTGTACATTATTTCTGTTAAGTGACAAGACTTTTGTCTAAGCAAAGTCAGACCTTACTGTCCTAATTAAATAATAAAAAATCAAGGCATGATCATATTTTACTTTCAAAAAAAAAAAAAAGAAAAGTGGAGTGTTACTTTTAAAGTGTGTTTGATCAGAGTTGGAGCTAAAATCTTGGAAACAAATTTTCAGAACTTATATTGAACTTGTTTGTCTTTCCATATCTCTACAGACCATCTGTGAGAAGACCACTAAAGAGACGGCTGAATATTATAAAGCTTGCTGGGCTTTTAAAGCTATCAGTAAGGTACAGTCTTACTCTGTTTACATCGTGTTAATGTGAGAAAATCCACCTTTTCGAAAATTGTAGTAGCTGTGTATTTGGTAAGTGTTAAAACCCTGCAAGTAGTTTTGGTTAGTTTTTAGTCATGTTCACAAGATAAATTACATAAAAGAAATACTGAAGTTCAGACACAATCTATTAAATGCAAGTTTGTGTTATAATTGCCTTAAATATGACAGTATTTCATGCGGCACGGTGGCTTAGTGGTTAGCACTGTCGCCTCACAGCAAGAAGGTCGCTGGTTTGAGTCCCGGCTGGGCCAGTTGGCATTTCTGTGTGGAGTTTGCATGTTCTCCCCATGTTGGCGTGGGTTTTCTCCGGGTGGTTTCCCCCACAGTCCAAAGACATGCACTATAGGTGAATTGAATAAACTAAATTGTCTGTAGTGTGTGAGTGTGAATGAGTGTTTCCCAGTACTGGGTTGCAGCTGGAAGGGCATCTGCTACGTAAAACATATGCCGGAATAGTTGGTGGTTCATTGCGCTGTGGTGACCTCTAAAAAAGAGACTAAGCCGAAGAAAAATGAACGAGTGAATGACAGTATTTCAGAAATGTAATCATAGCACAACCTCTGTACTTTTTCACAGTTGATGTAAGTTTTGTTTTTTTTCCTCTTTCCTCCTTTCAGCTGGTGAAGAGCTGTAATGATGGAGCTCGGAGGATGGAGCGGACAGAGCAGATGTACACCATCCAGAAACAGATGGAGTTTGGCAAAATCAAGGTACATGTTTGCATAGGTGGCTGAGAAAGGATTCAGATTACTTTTAAGAGAAAGACTTCTTTAAAGAAGGAAAATCACAAAATACACTCACGCTAGTGTTGACATGATTACTGGATTCAAGATAAACCATGTTGAAAAGTGACCGTTAGTATTACCATTTCAAATTTTAATTGTAATTAAAACTGTCATTGATTATTGCTACTTAGAAAACTCATAGTAAACCCTGCTAATGGTCTAATCTGATTCAATGACTTATGCTAAGCTAAGCTAAAAGTGAGACCGCCAGACCCAGAGATCGGCTGAATGGATTCAGAAATGGTCAAACTCAACTGTTTAACTCTAGGGGTTTGCATGTTTATATACTAAATGTATATTAATATATGCTGTATATATAAGTATGTTGTATTCCTTTCATTTAAAGTGTGCACTGCACATTATTGAGATGAATGAGCTGAAGCTTGACTTTAAAACTAAATGGCAAATCAAATCGCAATATCAGTCAGACAAATCGCAATGGATTTAAAAAATGGTAAAACTCAGCTCTTTAACTCCTAGGGGTCATATAATGAGGTTGTATAATGAGCATTTTCTAAAATAATAAGTGGTGTGTTCCTTTAAGGTATTTTTGATTAGAGTTCAAATCGCAATGTCAATCAGAAAAATTGCAATTATATATTTTTGTTTAATCACACAGGCCGTTTCGAATTTATAAAGCAGCTTTATGCAGTTTTGTGTAAAAACAACATAAATACGAATCCATTTGAGGTACTTTTCCAAGTGCAGGTCTAACAAACAATATACACTGAATAAGAAAATCAAATGAGCCTATAAAAACACAAAGAAAACAATGGACATGAAATAATACTCCAAAAAATATGTTGTTGGCCACAAAATTGCTTAAATCGTCCAATATTATGTTGTTTGTTCATTTTCAGATACAAAACCTGGTGCAATTCCTCAAGTGTGTATGACATTTATTTTTGTGACTTTTTTTTAGGTCATTTTAACAAAACCATGATAATATTAATAGCCTTGATAAATTTGGTCACTATGATCCTGATATTACATTTTCATAGCGTTATATCTCTAACACACACACACAAATTTGTTTTTGTGAATTGTGGGAACAATCTATAGGTTTTCATGTATTTTATACTGTATTTCTCTCCCCCTACCCCAACACTATCCTTATCAAGTACCTGAGTAAAAGTACAGATACCCTTAAAAATATTACTCCACAATAAAATATTTCCAGATATGATTTCTTCATTTGTAGTGCAACTGCTGACAGTTTATTGCTGATGAGTGTATATATATATATATAATATATGTATGATTCAATAAATCAATAGAGGTCAATGGGAATAGTATATTTTACCTGAGTAAAACTACAGATACCCTAAAAAATATATTACTCCAGCAAATTGCTCCTTTTAATTTCACTGGAGTAAAATACAAAAGTGCTTATTTTACTGAAGGTAAAGAACTGAGGTACTGATTAGTGAATTAATCTAGCAAGAAAATTACAAACTAACATATAACTTATTTTTCGGCTTATTCCCTTTATTCATCAGGGGTCGCCACAGCGGAATGAACCGCCAACTTATCCAGCATATGTTTTACGCAGCGGATGCCTTTCCAGCTGCAACCTATCACTGGGAAAACACCCATACACCCTCATTTACACACATACACTACGGCCAATTTAGCTTATTCAATCACCTATACCGCATGTCTTTGGACTTGTGGGGGAAACCGGAGCACCCGGAGGAAACCCACACGAACACGGAGAGAACATGCAAACTCCACACAGAAACGGCAACTGACCCAGCCGAGGCTCGAACCAGTGACCTTCTTGCTGTGAGGCGACAGCGCTACCCACTGCGCCACCACGCCGCCCTTTACTAGAAGTTGATAACTGCTATTATATACTGAACCTTTAAAGAGGATCCCCTTAAGGGCTTTTTTTTTTTGTTTTTGTTTCCCCCTCTTTTCTGTTTGAAAAATGACTTCATGATATTTGTTTTACTGTGCATTAGAGAACAATTCGATATGATAAAAACAGAATTTACTTGTTTACTTTTTTACATTGACTCAAGTATGTTTCCAGCCAGAAACTTTTAATTGAGTCAAATGTTCTCTCAGTATCTTCACTTTCACTTCAGTGTCATATTTTTTACCACTTTTTATTCCTCTGTATTCTTATGAAACATTCTTAAAGCACAGTTCACCATTCCTGAATGATTAAAATAAGCCATTACATTCTAAGAGTGTTGGAAAAGTAAGGGTTTAATAAATAAGTCTGAGATCAGCTGGAAAAGAAAAGCATTTCAGACGCTGAGGGAGTGTTATTGATGACACGCTCATAAGAAAGCAAGGAATGTTCTGAATAAACCACACTGTGTGTTTATGCATGTGTTTAGCCTTTCCCTCTGGTGTCATCCTCTCGCTGGCTAAAGAAAAGCGGCGAGCTGGCTGTGTACACCGACGATCTCAGCATTTTCCGGAAGGCTTTCAGCTTCAAGAGCTACTACCTGTTCCTCTTCAACGATGTGCTCATAGTCACCAAGAAAAAGAGGTCAGACCTGCTGATTCTGTACAGTCCTGTTACAAATCACTTCTCTTTCGTAGGACATAGGATTTTGCACTGATCTGTATCTTAAATAATAATAATGAAAATAATACATTAATATAAATTTGCGTTAAATGCATTAGATAAAAAAAATGTATGCATATAACCCCCCTACATTCAACAGAACTGAAACGGCAGAAAATAAGCCATATGTATTAAAACTGCTTGAGAGATATGTTTGGCTTAGTGCTTTATTTTTATTAACATTCATTCCTTTCCATTATGTCATGTTAGAATAGAATAATATATGTATAATTGATATATAATCTAAATATTGAGTAAAACGTAGGTACAAACAGTAAACTTACAAAATATCTCCACGAAATATATTTAATTAATATTCTAAAAATATTATTGAACACTATCGAGCTCAGGAATCTATGTCATGGCGAGTTGCTGTCAGCCATGTTTGTGGACAAACCACGCAGGAGTGCACAATGTAATCCAATGGAAATCACAACCGAAAAAAAAACAATTGTTTTATACTAGTATCTTTTAAAAAACATCTCACAAACACTCAGAATAAAATGGATTAATGTGTATATACCTTTATAAACACTCTTTGTGTGCCTTAGAAGCTAAGAATACAGTGGGTACGGAAAATATTGAGACCCCCTTTTTTTTTTACTCTTTGTTATATTGCAGGCATTTGCTAAAATCATTTAAGTTTATTTTTGTCCTCATTAATGTACACACATCACCCTATATTGACAGAAAAACAGAATTGTTGACATTTTTGCAGATTTTTTAAAAAGGAAAAACTGAAACGGCACTATTAGCCATGTTATCATGTCAGTGCAGTGATATTAAAGGTTGTTGTGGTCAGGTGGTGCTGGTCTGTCAGTAACACTAAACTGTTTGTCTAGTGAGGAGAGTTATGTGGTGTTGGACTACGCCACTGTAGAGAAGGTGGAGGTGGAGGAGGAAATGAGCGACTCCAAACTCAATCTCAAACTGATGATGAATCCCAACAGTGACGGCCGTGGTGAACAGTTGGTACTAGTTGCAGAAAACAAGTAAGTTACATGTTTGTCAGCATTAGAGCTTTCCAACATCAATTTAAAGAAATGTTCCATGTGTTTTTTTTCTCTTAAGGAGAAAGTTAGCATTTTCATACAGTGGTTTCAAATGGAGTAGCAGAATTACTAAGGGAATAGTTTAATAGAGAACCAACAATGTATGTGACAATAATATTAAATATTAAACAATACATTAAACATGGTAAACCCACCCAGTGAAGCCTGAAATGGGTAATGATAGAATTTTCTTCTGAAACAAAATACATTTTCAAAACTTAATTTCTTAAACTTAAATAACTTATAACAGTTCTGTCTGGTTCTTGAATCTGATTGGCTGATAGCCGTGCGATATTCTGCAAATAACAGCACTTGTCCAGCCTCTTAACCCTTCACCCTTGTGTATTACTCCGTCAACATACAGCTACAAGCAGAGGACACTCTACAGTTTGACAAATATTGCTACATTCTAAGTCGATCTCTCTCTTTTGTATGTTGTAGTGCTGTATTTATACCATAGTAATATTGTGATCTCCCGACTGCAACAGAGAAATCTATGTAGACTGATGGCATTTCATAACGTTCAGCCTTATAATCTTAAAAATGTGAGCAAAATCAGCTGTTTTGTCATCACTTTAGACATTACGCTAGAGAATCATTCAAATACTAGCTCTAAAGTGATGTCAGTGAAAACAACAGTTTCTGCTGTTCTGACGTCAGCTGCAGATGTGAAGGAATGGCGGAAAAAAGTAGTTCCTCTTACAAAAGGGTTTTTGAGGCTCTCCGCGTTTGATTTTCTTTTTTATATACACGATTATGCCGTCGAACTGTTGTATAAACGCAATATCACACTCATAGCAGTGCGATGTGGCTGTATATCGTCGGTGGACACCTCCCACCAGTGCCGATATACAGCCACATCGCACTGCTACTCGTGTGATATTGCTCATATATTAATATTTTTTATAATATAATTTTATTTATTTATTGTTTTGGACTTTTTTCAGTAAATGGATAAAAATCTTGAAATTAATAATTATTAATAATATAAGAGATTCTCTGACATTTACTTTATCAATATTATTGGTGAAGTTTTTTTTCCTCGCCACTGGCTTCCTTGAATCGGGACTTGTGCTTCGGTGGATTTGCTCTACAGTGTTTGAACTTCCAGCAGCGAAATTTAAACTAAACTAAACTGAACTTCAACTCTGCAATCTGAACTCTACTAGAACTATGTTAAGCTGCTTTGACACAATCTTTATTGTGAAAAGCGCAATATAAATAAACTTGACTTGACTTGACTCAATATCACTAATATTTTCACAATGAAATGTTTGCTGCGATCTGAAGAGGGATGTTTTTTTAATCAAACTAAAAGGCATTTAAGTATAAATTAACAATCAGATAAGAGAAGGAATGTGGAAGATGGTGTACAACAGGTTTTTGAACCATTTTCTAAGTCCAAGACTTAGAAATTTGATACAGTAGTATTGGGTTAATCATAAGACAAAAACGAATGCAATAAAAATCGTAAGTGTCTTCGTAAGGATGTGGACATGATTTCATAACCATATACAGTTGAAGTCAGAATCATTAGCCCTCCTGTAAAATTCTCCTTTAATTCTTTTGAATTAATAATTTAATAATCTTTAATAAATCCTTTAAATAAAAAAAAGTGCTGATTAACAGAGAATATTTTTTTCAACACGTTTGTAAACATAATAGTTTTAATAACTAATTTCTAATAATGAATTTCTTTTGCTTTTGCCGTGATGACAGTACATAATATTTTACTAGATATTTTTCAAGATACTAGTATTCAGCTTAAAGTGCAAGTTAAATGGTTAATTGGGTTACCTAGGCAAGTTATTAAATAACAGTGGTTTGTTCTGTAGCCAATCGAAAGTGAAAAGAAAATCTATAGAGGGCTAATAATATTGACCTTAAAATTGATTTTTTTTTTTTTTTTAATTCAAAACTGCTTTCATTCCAGTCAAACTTTTTAAAAAAGTATTATAAATACTTGGAAAATACTTGGAAAATATAAAAGAAAAGAAAATAAAAAGTTTCACAGACTTCAACTGTAAATTGTAATTAAATTGTCAATAAAATTTGTTACAGTAATCGCATTGAAAAATATTCAAATTTTGCTTTTGCTCTTTACTATTACTGTAGTTAATACAGTTTTTTTTTTTTTTTTTTTTCTGATGGATTGTTGGATTATTAAATGTGTTCAGGCTGGACCGAGCGCAGTGGGTCACAGCTCTCCGTGATGTCAAACAAAACCGCAGCATCGATAATGACGGTGAGTCTGATTATCAAACCTAATTTAACAATATTGACCACTTTAAAAAAATGTTGGTTCATCTTAGCATGATGACAACAGAGAATGGGATTCTACGTCACGGCGAGTTGCGTTCCGCCATGTTTTTGCACTCGATGAGGAGTGCACAACATAAACCAATACAAATCACCACAAAAAAAGACTGTTTATAGTAATATCTTTTGAAAAAACTGTTACAAACACTCGAAATAAAATGGACTAACGTTTAGATACCTTTTATAAAGGCTCTTTGAGTGTTTAACACCTACATGCGGTGCCATGACAAGCAATAAAAGGTATCTTTTTCATGATAAAACTAGTTTTTGTTCTAACCATCTGTGACAGCGCCACGCAAAATTTTGATTTTAGAAACCACAACGTCACGGCAAACAACGCTATAAGCTACTATGGGGGATTATCTCCTCAGGTGTAGGTGTGCTTTATTCAGAGCTAAATGGTATGGAGCCAAATCGTTGGCGATATTTCACAAACAATTCTGGCACTTTGCAAACAAACGCAATCTGCTTTGCAAAGAATCACTCGACTCGCAAACAAATAGAAGCCACTTTGCGAAAACAATGTCGGTTTGAGCAAAAACTCAGTGGTGTTAACAAATAAACGTATTGTGTTTTACAAATATAAATCATATTTCTCACAAATGCATCCAGGTTGTGTTTGTTTGCTAAATGCTGGATTTGTTTGTGAAATATTGTCACTGATTTTGCTCCATATAAATGTTACCAATGTGAGTTTGAACACTATTTTACATGACATTTATTGCCGTACTACTGAAAGCAGCAGCATAGTTTACCTCAGATCTTGCAAATAAAATAGCTAGCAGACGGTTTGAAAATGAAAGTCAGAACTGTGACCAACAACATTAGTCGCTCAGCCTATGTGCTTTTAATAAAGTTAAATATGTATTAATTAGATTATTACCCTACCATTTCGTCGGGAGTTCAGTGGCTGATAATTAAATGAATGGCTGGTGTTTAAATGTTTCTGTCGTATTTGGTGCAGATAACCATATAGCTTGTTGCTGGAATCTTGTCACGTCGCGTGTAGTTTGGACACAGTGTGAGAATCTGAAAATACGAATTCCACGATAATGTCTCCAGCGCTAAAGTGGAACTAGAGAAGCTGAGCACAGATGCAGAGCAAGCGGATTAAATAAATGAGCAAATTTATTTGTAAGTAACGGGGTATCAATGAGCTGCCGCAAGAAAACATTTCCATTAGGGATGCTTCGATTGATCGGCAGGAGATCGGTATTGGCAGATAACCACATTTCATGGCTTGATCAGTACTTGCTAATCTGGCCGATCTCATGAACCGATCGCAAGTGTGATTGTTTATGAGTTTACAAGTAGAGGAAAATGCACGCGTGCACCCGGGTTATACATCAGCAGCACTGCAATTTTTTTTAACCTGTTTAATTTTCTGTAAAGCTGTTTCTGACCATGACATGTCCATGCTAAATACAGAGTTATACACTACCTAACAAAGGCTTGTCGCCTATCCAAGTTTTAGGAACAACAAATAGCAACTTGACTTCTAGTTGATCATTTAGTATCAGAAGTGGCTTATATGAAAGACAAAGGGCTCTAGATTACGCTTATTTTACCAAAGTAAAATATGATCATGCCTTGATTTTTAATTATTTAATTAGGACTGTAAGGTCTGACTTTGCTTAGACAAAAGTCTTGTCACTTAACAGAAATAATGTACAGTATAGAATATAAAGTCATGGTGCAGTGGAAAAAGAATGAATATTGTGTATGACTCCCATGAGCTTGGACGACTGCATCCATACATCTCTGCAATGACTCAAATAACTTATTAATAAAGTCATCTGGAATGGCAAAGAAAGCGTTCTTGCGGGACTCCCAGAGTTCATCAAGATTCTTTGGATTCATCTTCAATGCCTCCTCCTTCGTCTTACCCCAGACATGCTCAATAATGTTCATATCTGGTGACTGGGCTGGCCAATCCTGGAGCACCTTGGCCTTCTTTGCTTTCAGGAACTTTGATGTGGAGGCTGAAGTATGAGAAGGAGTGCTATCCTGCTGAAGAATTTGCCCTCTCCTGTGGTTTGTAATGTAATGGGCAGCACAAATGTCTTGATACCTCAGGCTGTTGATGTTGCCATCCACTCTGCAGATCTCTCGCACGCCCCCATACTGAATGTAACCCCAAACCATGATTTTTCCTTCACCAAACTTGACTGATTTCTGTGAGAATCTTGGGTCTATGCGGGTTCCAATAGGTCTTCTGCAGTATTTGTGATGATTGGGATGCAGTTCAACAGAAGATTCATCTGAAAAATCTACCTTCTGCCACTTTTCCAAATGATCAACTAGAAATCAAGCTATTATTTGTTACTTGAATTACAACTGGGATCGACGACAAGACTTTTGTCAGGTAGTGTAGAGATCGAGAATAATAGTTATAAGAGACGTGTTTAAGGGATTATTTGCAACATCCTTAATTTGTTCTCTTAGGTAAAGAGAAAGCTCCACTTGAGTATCATACTTAGTGGGAAAATGTGCTTTATGCAATGGCAGTAATATAAATCTTGAAGCATCAGAATCGGTACTCTGTATCGGCCAATCGCGTCCTAAATACCCAGAATGTTTTGCACTGTCATGACACATTCCCATTCTCTCTGTCTAATCCTCTAATCTGATCTCTTTGGCTTTTTTATGTTGAAAGATTTGCCTCAGTATGAAGCTACCAAAGCCTACCTGCCAAAAGCACCAGACGAGCTGAGCCTGCAGCAGGCGGAGGTGGTCATCGTTTTACAGGAAGTGGAAGGTAAGCATGAACAATGTCTTGACGTCATTTGTGAAAAAGGTCCAAGCTGACCACCAGCAATGGGAGAAACACTGCTTTTCAAAGCTTCAGCAATTGAACCTCACAAAATTATTCAAATGATTTGACCACAATGGCAGGGTGTGTAAAACTGTAAATGCAACAAGAACTCAGGAAAAATGTGTTAGAATTGCACTCTCAGCGTATCATGTAATATCATTAAATATTAAGCTTCTGCATAATATCAAATTCGAATTTTATTCATTTTAAATCAAGCACCTTTATAATTCATACCCCAGTATATGCAGTGCCATGTACGTCCTTACTGTACTTGTACTGTATTATGTACTGTCATACTTTGCAAAGAAAAGCAGTACGGCAGCTATTTGAACATCTATGGTGCTTTCACATCTGTGGTTCGGTTCATTTGGTCCGGACCAAGGGCAACAAATGATACATTGTAGCATTTTTCTGCTGTTTTTGGGTCCTTTTCAAACCACACTGATTGCTTTGGTCCGAACCAGTTGAAAAGAACCAAAATGCAGTCATGTGACAAAATCCACATCACTCATTGGCCAGATGTTATTGAACGTATTTCCAAAACTGCTTTTCGATTGGTCAGAATTAACATGTGGAAAAATGCCAGTGGAACTCCCGCAAGTAAACAAACCGCCAGACACAAAATGTCACTTTTTACTATGGAGGGACGACTGCGCTGGCTGATTGTATCCCTGGTCATAGTATACTATATAGTTTGTATACATCACTTTAGACAAACTATACATTTCGAGAATGAAGCGCAGCTGCGACTGGAAAACAATGTTTTAATGCATTGCAAACGGCAAAGGCGCATCGCAATCACTTCAGGAGGAGGCGTGAATTAATTTAGCTAAACTGTGACATGGTCATCTTTCGGAAATATTACCAAGGTTTCATCAGGTAATGTTTTTCCCTCTCTCGTTTGTTCGTTTGAAAGCGTACCGAGACCACCACTTCAAGGAGGTCTCGGTATGCTTTTTTGGTCCGCTTTTGGTGCGCACTCGAGTTTGATTGCTACATTCACACCTGCCCAAACGAACCGCACCAAGAGGGAAAACTAACTCTAGTGCGATTCAACCGAACTAAATAAGGCAGGTGTGAAAACACCCCTATTAAAAGCCATCATAATTGCCACATAGGCAGTGTAAAAAATTTATTGTAGCGCCCAATCAGATATTTTTTTATTAACGAAGGTTTTTGAATAAACTGACCTTTTCATAGCCTAATGTTGCTTACTGGCTTTCTGTAGGCTACACTGTTTATTCCATGTTATTTTATTTTACGAGAGAATTTGCTACAACTTGATTTATTAATCTGCAAAATCCACAGTAAATATGTAAACAAAATAAGTAAACATCCGCTACTTCTGTGAAAATCATAGTGACAAGCATACTTTGTCATTTACATCAGTTATATTTGTACAAAATATATTTTAGTCAGTATATTAAGGGCACATTTGAGCAGTATTATTCATTCAATCATTTTCTTTTCGGCTTAGTCCCTTTATTAATCTGGGGTCGCCACAGCGGAATGAACCGCCAACTTATCCAGCATATGTTTTACGCAGCGGATGCCCTTCCAGCTGCAACCCATCACTGGGAAACATCCATACACACTCATTCACTACGGACAATTTAGCTTACCCAATTCACCTATACCGCATGTCTTTGGACTTGTGGGGGAAACCGGAGGAAACCCACGCGAACACAGGGAGAACATGCAAACTCCACACAGAAATGCCAACTGACCCAACCGAGGCTCGAACCAGCAACCTTCTTGCTGTGAGGTGATTGTGCTACCCACTGCACCACCGTGACGCCGGTGATAATTAGTCTTGTCATTTTGTATTATTTACATTTTACCTTTTAAATTTCGTTTTCCCGTTTCGCCTAAAATAACCCCCAAACGCTATTTACAAACCACTAAATTACAAACGTTTGTTTAAAAAATAAATATCGGTTTAGTAACCAACTATTTAGCGTATGGAAACAAGGGGAAGTATTAACAGGATTTAAAAAACATGGGGAAATTACGTCAGTTTCAAGTTATGAATTTTGGTTTCGTATTCAGGAGTATGCCTACATGTCAACCCACATGACATTTATTAATAAAATAGCATACAAAACCATTCAATGACGTAATAATGTCTGCAGTACTAAACGATTTCTTGTTAGTTCATTGAATAAATATAGTTTGACATTCTAAACGATCTGTTTTCTGATATAAAGCAGTCTAATTTGATTTTCCACAATGTGCACACGTGTATATTACCTTTGTGTACATCGGTATCCTTTGTGCAAAGCGCATGAAAACATAAGCAATGGGTTGCAACATTTTTGAACATGAAAATTGAAACATTATTTAATTACCTTTCCCAATAAAGATGTACACTCTCGCTTTGCTTTGCTGACGGAAATCATCCTTCTTTTCATAATGTTATTTATCCCAATATTCCCAGAGCAACTGATGGTCGTAAAAGTTTGATCTTATATTCAGCAGAAGCAATAGAGAGATTTGATGTTTTCAAAATACATTGGCTCACTTTTTATAACTCAAGTGTTTTCCTGAATCTGAAGTTTGTTACTTTTGCAAACCTAATTATTATTCAATGCTATTGTTTAATACTACTACTGTTATTACTCCAGCTGTTTCTTTTTTTCCCCACTCAAAATTGACTTTTGCTGCTAGTTCAAACTGCTTATTTAAAATTAGTTGAAACAACACAATTCTTAAGGTTTTTTGGGGGACGACTTAATTGTTTTTTGTTCAATCCACTTAAATTTGTACGGTTTGTGTTGGGACAGCATTAAGGAACTGTGTGGAACCCAGGATTTTTTAGTGTATGTGCTCATTCTTAAGCATAGAAATGCGGATATTAGATTAGTGTGTGCCATTTTATGTGGTAATGATATTAATTAGGGGGCGTTTACAAGATGGAGATCTGACATCTTCATCCGAAATTGCCTACTACTGAGTAGGTATTACATTTGAATTTACTACACGACCGTACTTGCGTTCTATATAGTATGAATGGAACTCTTGACGTACTACATCTGCCATGAGTTATTATCACGTGACCTCCCCGCGTCAGTTGCGTCGTTTCACTACCATCCATGAATTATCTCACGTGGCATCTTGGGATACCGTAGTGTGCATCGGATGTGCACTTCAGAATCTCGATGGAAATAGTAGGTGATCCAGGTACTTCTCACATCTGATTTTTTGAATTCGGACATACTCAGCTTGCATGCTGTTTCTGTACTATATAGTATGGAAGTATACAATTTTGAGCGCAGCACTTATTTTTTTGCTAACTATTAATGTCACATTTGGACAAGAGGTTGATTTTCTCTGAATCGCACTTTTTCGAAATGATCTTAGATCAAATTTAGAACGATTTCTTTACATTTTATAAATAAGGCCCATGATCATAGTTCAGGAAAAACAACAAAAGAGGTTCATAGATTCACCACTGGGGGGGCATTCTGAACGAAATCATGCAGCTGTTATGGTATTACTCAGAACACCCACCAGCTAAAAGCCATAGATATACTAGATGTCGCCTGGCCTATTGTTGTCTATTGGAAGGAATGCGTCAATAGAGCCGCCATTTTAGTACAGGGTAGCGCTCCTTTGAAATGAATGCAGGACCAAGGTGCAGTGGAGGACTGTGGCCATCCAGAGCCAGAGATATAGACATATATACATATATCTATGATCGGGAATTTTCCCCTGTGGTCAGTATGCAAAAAAAAAAAAATTCATTACGAAAATGATAATTTTACATCACTTTTCTACATAGATGGATAAGTGACCGCACGGGCATTGCCGATAAAGAGTGTGTTTGTGTGCATGGAAATGTATTACCCTCCCTCCCTATTAAATTTGATCTAATCCGTGTCCTGAAACACCCCCCCCTCTCCCGCTTTCACTTCTCATTCTAACGGAGGGAGCGATTCGTTTGTGAATGAATCCCGTTATGAACGACTCGTTCACTTAGCCGACAATAATACAAGTTTCTAGCAGCACAGCGTCTTGTTGTCATATTTCATTTACATTGTTTATTTTACTCAATAAAACTAGCATAAGCCTAGAATTCAGTGCAAGTTGATGCTACTTTGCCTTATGATCAGTGCAGTAAGAGACTGTATTATCATCAATAACGTTACTTGTTGAGCACAAAAGTTTGTAACATGTAAAAAAAACGAAATCTTCCCTATGAAATGTTCTGCTTTTGTGCTTTGTTTTCTTTGTTTGCTCGTTACTACACCCGTAAGCAGCGCTAAAGTCCAGCATCTTCACATTGGCACACTGTCTTGACTAGTGCTGTTGAATGTTTGTCCTGGGAGCCCTGTACAAATATGGCAGCGCTATTGACGCATGCTGAGGGTCCGTATGCGATATCTAGTGTATATATCTATGGCTAAAAGCCACTGAATTATCGAAAACAGTAATGATTTTAACAAATCGTGTGACTGTCAATTTGAGGTGCTATTCTAAACAGAAGATTTGTAAATCTTTCAAAGCTTCATGAAGTGCTACCCCCCCACCCTGCAAATACCACTTTTGTGTGTCATGGTAACAAATAAGATATGATGACATCCTCTGACTCGGTGTTCCCACAGCAACTCCCATAATGCTTTGGAATGGAGATTCAAATGTTTGTTTGTATGACTCTGTTGTAGATTGGTGTTACGGCGAGCGCATGAGAGATGGCGAGAGAGGCTGGTTTCCTGCTAGTTGTGCCACTCAGATCACCAACCGCATCGCCATGGAGAACAACATCCAGCGTATGGAGCGACTCCGCAAAGAGACCAACGTTTGAACCGAACACCAGGACACCGTTTGTAGAGATGATTTTTAGACTAGCGTCAATCATGAACTATTAACAAACACCACTCGTACAAGAGGAACTGTTTCTGGTTTTATTTCAGCTTGCCTTTTGTTAAAATTCATGTTTGGATACATAAAAAGTTATTTAAAAATGTCAAACTGACCAGATATCAAATTACATTTAAAAACCATTTGGTGTAAAAACTTAAGACCGATTTAGAAAAACATCTGCTGTTTCCCAAAAGTTTTAGCTGTCACAAAAATAATGGAAAAACAAAACAAACGAAAACAAAAAATAAAGTCTGCATAGAGTCTGCAGGCAATCGGTGGTAATCTGGTCGAAATGCATTTTTGCAAGCTTAGACGATCGATTGAAGTCATATCTGTTTCTTATTGCTCAGATCTTGGATGTTGTTTCTTCTTGACAAAACTGTAAAAGCAAACACACACACAAAACACAAAAGTCAGCATGCTTGAAGCAACTTATCAGTAACAGCACAAAAAAAAAAAAAAAAAAAAGTGTGTGTGTGTGTCAGGACAAAGCAGACGGTCTGCTAAATCAAATCCACTGCATTATCATCATCATCTAGCCTTCAATCAATGAAAAAGTGCAAGCTAAAGCTGAAACATCCATTATCTAGAGTTCATCCCTCCAGTCTACTGGAGCTAATAAAACATTAAGTCACAGTCCACCAACACAACTTTCATGACATTTAAGCACAAATCACAATACATTCTAGAATCAACACAGCCATGGTGTGCGTTTACATTTAAATGTATTTGTTACAATCAATTTTCAAAAGAAATTATGCTTAATTGTCATGAAATAACACAAAAAAAAACATCTTTATGCTTCAACAAATATTCTTTATTTCCTTTAGGCAACAACATAACATTTATTTAGCAAAATGTGCCTTTTAGAGGTTTCATGAGATTCCCTCCCCAACAAAAACAATCGTAAGAAAAAACAAAACAAAAGAATGCTACTGTACAAGTTGCAACACACTTGAAGAGCAAGTATGTTATAGTACATGCAGTACTAGCTGAATTGAAACGGCGTCACCCACCCGGCCGGATGGTCTGGATGTTTAAGCCGGTGGCGGTTTAATCTGCTCCACCCTGTTCAGCTTCGGGAGCGGCTGATTTCTCGGCTGATGCGTCGGCTGCCTTGCTGTCCTTGCCATCCTGAGGCTTGGTTGTCTGGGGGCGTCTGCGGCGGTAGTTGAAGTTGCGGCGGTAGCGGCGCTGACGGGGCTCCTGGCTCTGTCCGCTCTCGCTCTGGTTCTCCTTATCCTCCTCTCCATCCCGCACCGGCCGGGGACGAGGGGGACCTCTGAGGGACACACAAACAATGATACTGGAAATCTGGTGGGCAATGAGCATCTCTTTCAATTGCAAACAAAGCTTTACAGTTCAAACCAATGTGTTAAGCAGAAACGAGACAGGACAGCTGTAGGTTTTATAGAAACACTTAATACGGGACACAGTGAATGTATTTACTAACATGTACTTTGTAAATGTTCAGTTCATTGTATGTTTCTTAGTTAAAAATGAAAATATAGATGTTAGTGAAGGTTTACTAGCAGTGCAAGAATGCCAACAAGAACAGTGCTGGATTTTAAAGTTAATAAATGATTAACTTGAATTAATAAACGTTCATGATAGTAAATACATTTGTCTAACATTATATATATAACACAGACTTCCCATTGTAACACTTCAACTACATGACTTATTTAAAAATCAATTGAAGAATTTTATGAATAATTTGAAAGATCATGAAAAGACGTGTGTAAGAGTTATTAGAAAGACTAAGCAGTTCTCTAATGCGACGTCTTAATATTAAAGCAACATATGAGCAGTCTTGTAATTCTTTTTAATACATTTCAGACACAAATAAAAAAAAAATTTTTGCTTTAGGAAAAACTGGGGAGATCAATTTTCATACCACAATGATTTGTTACTTGAAGCATAAACCTACTTTTTATTTCTCAGACTTTATAAAAAGAAATCAAGATATTTAAGGTGCAAAAAAAAAAAAAAAAAAAAAAAAAAAAAAAAGTTTAGGCATTTGTACTGGATGAAAACAAACTAATTTAGAACTTAATGAAAAAAAAAAATGCTGTTGATTAGCAAACCATTTCAAAGTGCAAAATGCCATGCAGACTTAAGAGCTTATTCTTTGTTCAGGATCTTCCATCAGAGCCAAAGCTAAACTACAAGACAGACGTCAAGAGGCCTGATTTGGGAGATTTAAAGAAAGTTCACCCAAAAACAAATTTCCTTTTAAAATTTACTGAAATTGAACATCATTTACAAAATTATTAGCTTTAATCCAGTCTGGTTAAACAGTTCTTGGCACATATGTAACCATACTTCTGTCACTTTAATGAGAAATGCACCAAGGACCACAGATTTGACTAAAAATGAATAATTAAATAAATAAAAATAATAATAATAATAATAATGCCTACATCTTGGATGACCTGAGAGTAATTAAATAGGAAATGTTCAATTTGGGGGTGACCATCCCATTAATGGGGGCAAAAAAAAAAAAAAAATTGCTACATTCATAATACTGTCAAGTAACAAAACTTTAACAACAGGAATTATGAATGTCTGAAAGATCTCCCAAATCTAGCAGCAGTATTGTTCCTCTTATGACATGCAAACCTTGGTCGGAAGCCTCTGTAGTAGTTCTGCCTCATTGGTTTGTTGCCCTGGTCTGGACCACCTTGGTTCTCTTCACCTTCACCTTCACCTTCACCACCCTAAAAGCCAAGAAAAGCATCTAGCGGTCTAAATAATAATAATAAAAAAGGTTCTAACTTCAAAACATCATATTTAATTTACTGACTGACACTCAAAGGAAACAGATTCAAAGTCTTTTTCTTCATCAAAAGCATACCTCTGTCATTTCTCCTCTCTGTGTGTTGGTGTAGGGGGGGCGTCTGCCATAACGCCTCCGCACAAAGTATGGTGGGTAGCGCCGTCTGCCGGGGTAGGTGGGTCTGCGCTGCTGCTGCTGCATCTCACCCTCGGGGGCGCTCTCTGCCCCTTCTCTCTTCTCCCGGGGCTCTGCCTCTGGGTCACTCTGATAGTTCTCCTGGTAGTCGCGAGGTGGGGCCCTCCTGCGTGGGTACCGCCTGTAACGGTTCCTGTCAGCTGCATACTTACTACCCTGCACAGGAACGCCACCCGGGCCGGTAACATTTGCTGCCTCAGCCCCCTGCCAGAATGAAGACAGTGTAGATCAAATGTCTGCTAATATAATAGATGTGCTATTGGTTTAGATAATGGATGCAGAATTTTACAGGAAGCCATTCTGAACAGGCTGCTGTACTGCGCTGTGGTCTGGACAGAAATCTGATAATTAAATCATTTTCGGCTTTGAAACATTTTTATTCAGGATACACTTTAGCCAGGAATTATTTTAGTACTTCTGATGACAACCACCTGCAAAATAGTAGTTTCGCAAGTTTTTGTTATTTATTATTATTTTTAATGAATTTGAGTTCTGTTTTTGTTATTTTCATTAATAGTTTTGTTAGTTTTAGTATGGTTTTTATTAATTTTGTACATTTAGTTTCAGTTTTAGTAATTCTAACATTACTTAAACACACCCAGTGTCAAGCAAATGTTTGGACAGCTTACAATAAATCTTGTGCAATATTTTGTCAAAAAAAAAAAAAAAAAAAAGTTTGAACAGAAACTGAACACCATACAAACGCAACTTAAATGAACTAGTAAAAACTATGAACTGCTAGGTAAGAAATTGTTAAAAACTTCCTCATATTAAAAATATTAACATGTATAGTTTACAATTTTTGCCAGTTGAAAAAAAGATGGAATGTTTTATTTATATATATATATATATATATATATATATAAAATGCACTTGACAATCATCTAAAAGGCATTTCACAAAACATCTGCAGCTCAGATTTTTTTTCACCACAAAACGAGTGATTAGTTATTAGTATTACCATTTTGCCAATTATTATTTTCAGTTTCACTTCATTTTTCAGTGACTAGTTACTTACATTTTTCACAATAAATGAAAGCAAAACTAAATGAATTTCAGTTAATGAAAATATGTTTAACAGTTTGTCTTCGATAGTTTACTAAAATAACTTTGCTTCCAGAGTATAAAACTAACAAATAAGTTTAAATAAATTATGATGTGCTCATGTAAGTGTCTAATAAATAAAGGCATCGGTGTTGTCACGATACTGGGATTCGATACCAATCGGCAGTGAAATTTTAAATTTCCCGCTGTGTTCACGTGCTCAACAGAAATGACTGTGATTGGCCATGAAGGTCATCAGTTCATCGAACTCACCGCTGTTTACCGAGTGTAACCACAGATACAGGGACACTTCTCCGCTCTAAAACGCTCGTGTCCCTTTACACTCAGTAAACAGCGGTGAGTTCGGTGAACTGATGACCTTCACAGCCAATCACAGTTATTTCTGTTGAGCACGTGAACACAATGGCAAATCAGCGCCGTCTAAGAACGTGCTCAAATGTTAGCGGGAAATGGACGTTTGTAAAATTTTTGTACTGATCGGTAGCGATTTTCAGTATCATGACAACCCTAGAAGGCGTAAGTGAAAGTTTGGGAAACGGCGACTGACCAAGCAAATGTTAAAACAGAAATAAACACCAAGCAGCATCTTGTGTAGTTTCCACATATTCGATTAAGATTCTAAAGAAATTCTGACTTTACAAAAACAATCTAAAGTCAATTAAGCTTAAGCTATGGCTTTAGATCAAAATGCATTAAATTACAACAGGTACTACCATGAGAAAAATCTCAATTAATTTGTACTTAACGTTTTATTAAACACATCCTCAATCCTAATACTTCCAATTGTATGGTGAGATTTTCATATCAGCGAAACTCTAAACCAAGACTAAAAGCTCACCTTCTCCCCTTCTACCACATCGAACTCCACAGTCTCTCCGTCCCCAACGCTACGGAGATATTTCCTTGGGTTGTTCTTTTTAATAGCGGTCTATATACAAAACAAAAGCAATCAGAAAACACATCTACACCAAGACAAATATATAGAGAAAGCTGCAGCAAATAATTACCTGGTGCACAAAGACATCTTCCTTGGTGTCATTCCTGCAAAAATACAGATAAATATTAAAAATGGAGGACTTGGAGTATAAACAAGCATGTTCGGTTGAGCAGCAAGTTAAATATTTGAATAAATATTAGCATGCTAGTGCATGTCAGGTCTTGCTTTGTAAGCACAAAGGCTGTAATAGGATTGTGGATGTTCCCTGACCCACATATTATATTAGATAGCTCTTCAGAAGCTGAAACTTATTTACCTGTTGATGAAACCGTAGCCGTTCCTTACATTGAACCATTTCACTGTCCCCAGAACTTTTGTTGCTGCAAAGAAAAAAAAAAACATTCAATATTCAAAAAATTTATTTTTGAGAGGCAAGTTACAACTGATAACAAAAGTTGCATTAAATGAGCGAAGCCATTTATTTTAAATCGCCATCCTCTGCTAGTTGAGTTCATTTTGTGTGCTCTATTTATAGCCTCCAACTGTAGAGCTTTTAATAGACTGTGATGCAAAGGCAGCTGCCCTTATCACAAGAGCCTCCATCACCATGAAAGGCCCTGAACCACGCAGTTGAAATGATTACCTCTTATTTCATGTTTTGAAAGCAGATTTCGGTCATTTGAAATGTCAACCAAACGTGATCTGTCTAAACTTTAATGCAATCAAAACATTACAAATCATTTCAAACAAGGAACCCCCTCCCCCACAGAGGCTTCCCAAGGATAAGTGGAAAGTTACTTAATATAGAAATTAGAAAAACGTCAATATAAAAGCGTATGAGTGTGTGAGATGGGGAAATGAGAAGCTAAAACTGAAGTATTAATAGTCGAAACTGGGTTTTTGTAGATTAATACGCAAGTACCTTTAATTTTGACAACAGGTCCATGTGAAGGTAATTTCGGGTAGAAATGTTAAAATTTGGGAGAAATACTTGCTCTTTGAGGTGGACTCAGATATAGACTTAAAAAAAAATTGTTTTTGTAAACGCCAAATTATTTAAAATCACCAATAAGATTTGCTTTGTGGCATTACGACAAACTTGAAACACCAACGTTCACAAAATAAAGTGCTTGACATAATTACAACAAAAAATATGCTTTTTACAAAACCGTCGAAACAAATTAAAACTAATTGTATTATTTGATTTAACAGAAACAACGCATTAATTTGCCGAAATGTGGGTTTTAAGTAGGAAGTGATGCTTGCGAAGCTAACTGCGGTTAGCACACTAGCCTCAGCCATGTGGCCGGATCGAAGCCAAACACTACCGATACGTCATCCTCGCTACAGGACACGATATGACCTGATATAATATATTTATGTTCGGATCGCGACAAACAAACGCCGAGTGTGTGTAGTTTAAGGCCCGAGGCGCTCGGTGTGTGTGTAGCAGCAGATCAGACAAAAGAACCGTCCATCATCCAAACACCGTGGCGGACATTTTCTAAACGGGGTGGCGAGACACAAACAGCTTATCTTGATCTATACGACTGTTATACAATCTGCGCTATAAATCGTACGTGGGATTATGAAATCTTCAAGAAGCGGCGTTTCTGGTGTTAATGGAGAGGAGGACACGTATGCGCGACGCGTGTATCTCCTCAAGCGAACAAAGAGAAAGAGCTTAGCATAGCTCGTTTTCGCTTTTAGAAACCGGTGTACTGCCGGGAAAGGCTCTCAAAGTAATCGATTGTGTTTAAAACCGACGCGGTTCGCGCTGATCACAAAAGTTGGACACGTATAATCGGAAGGTTGGTGCGTTTCATGCGAACAACTATGGTCAATGATCTGGGTCATCATGTCACGATCAAGGCCAAGCTCAAAGATCTGCTTCGCGCAGAGTAAACATCGACCTGTAAACAAATAAGCACACTAATATAATACAACAAAAGGATCAATGTTTCTGGTGCCGTAATTAACGACAGGGAGCATGTAAATGTAAGAATCACGCTGTGACTCGTGTTTGCTGAAGCAGGCCGCGGGCTCGAGCACGCGTCATGGCGGTTTTCAATCCGCACGCGGATGTGATGGAACGCGACACGCGAGTTAACATTCAAACTGAGCGAAACCGTTTAACGGCTCAAGTTTAACGGGTGTAAATCTTAACGTAGTAAATAAACGGACAGCTCCAAAACAAAAACACTTGGCAGGACACACGGGAACAGAAATAAAGTTGGTGACAGAATAACGACACCACACAGTCGCAGACAGGCCACGCGCTTTCTTGAACCGAAATAAATTCTGCAATATTAATGTAACAAACGCCGAAGCGTTAAATAAAACACATTCTTTCGAAATGAAGACGACCGCAGGCATAAGGGGCCGAGGTTTCTCCGACAGGCTTACCGATGACCTTCTTATCCCCCGCGGTAGCTGCGGCTGCCGGGCTGGACGGGCTCTCCACGTCGGCGGCAGGCTGCGGTGGCTGTTGTGTCTCGGCCTCGCTGCTCATGTTGTTTTCTTGTTGGTAAAGCCGGCGGTGGCTCTCTAGTGTGTTTTCCCGGTGCTAGATGGTAACCTGGGCCGGCGGTGGTGGGGGCTGCTGCCTTCGGGCTCTCCGCTTTCCTTTCTCCGCTCCCGTTGCCGATCGAACTGGACGGACTGAGTAAAAATGCCGGACGATATTCTGTCACATCTCTCCACCCATCCCTCAATCTAATTGGTCGGCGAACTTGCGATAAGTCAACGTCAGCTTTTTCGCCGACGCCCATTGGACACATTTGCTGTCAATCACATGAAAATAATTGTAGGTCCGACCGGGACTGGTTAAACAAATAATTAGCACCGCCTGCAAATCAAGACCCCATTTAACCTTCCAGACATACAGGCAGATATATAATACAAGCTTAGGGGAAACAAACATTGACCAGAACATGATTTCTTACTGAAGAGAACGTAGTACATTTATATGTGTGTAAGGGTAGGCTTATATATGTAAAATAAAGCGAAATATACATGTAAAAGTAAATTAGCAATATAGAAAGTCAGTAAAACGTGTGTATATTTGATAGATGGATAGAATTTTACCTCAGATAGACACTATTTAGCTATATTTAACTACTTGTATACATCGTGTGTGTCTGTGTGTTTTGAACAAATATTCAGCAAAGTATCATGAAATAAATATTTTCTCCCCCTCACTATTCTAAAGCTATTATGAAATACAAATCATAGTATAAATGATTGAATAGCAATTAAGAGCAGAAATCATATCAGCATGATTTCTGCATTATCATGTGCCACTGAAGACTGGAGTAACGGATTGAGGTAAAGTTGGTTTTCTATTTCGCATATTTTCGCAAAGTTTACCATGGTACTTTGAATATTCGGCCTGAAATCACATGCAAGTATGTCTTGAAAACATCATTAGCACTTTATTTGACTGAACAATGATAGTCATTGGCTGCTAATATGATTTCACTCTTTACAATTTACAAAGAATACTTTTCTGAAATGATATTATTAAGGAGAAAGTTTCAATGTGTGAATATAAAACCAATTTGACCTCAATGAGTAAAGGATGCTAAAAATTCAGCTTTGAATCACATCAAAAACTAAAATATTGAACAAATATTGGTATTAGAAGACATTTTCATACAAATACAATATATAATATTTCACAAGGTTACCCAATGTGTTCTGATCAAACAAATGCAGCCTTGGTGAACACGTTTAACTGGTAGTGTAGGTCATTAAAATGATTTTTTTCATCACTTAACACTACATTACAATGTTCTATTGGTTTTAGTTATTACTATACACTACCTGACAAAAGTCTTGTCGCTTATCCAAGTTTTAGGAACAACAAATAATAACTTGACTTCTAGTTGATCATTTGGTACCAGAAGTGGCGTATATGAAAGGCAAAGGTCTCTAGATTACGCTTATTATATCAAAGTAAAATATGATTATGCCTTGATTTTTAATTATTTAATTAGGACAATAAGATCTCTCTATAGAATATAAAGTCATGGTGCAGTGGAAAAAGAATGAATATTGTGTATGACTCCCATGAGCTTGGACGACTGCATCCATACATCTCTGCAATGACTCAAATAACTTATTAATAAAGTCATCTGGAATGGCAAAGAAAGCGTTCTTGCAGGACTCCCAGAGTTCATCAAGATTCATCTTCAATGCCTCCTCCTTCATCTTACCCCAGACATGCTCAATAATGTTCATGTCTGGTGACTGGGCTGGCCAATCCTGGAGCACCTTGACCTTCTTTGCTATCAGGAACTTTCCTAAGGAGCGCTATCCTGCTGAAGAATTTGCCCTCTACTGTGGTTTGTAATGTAATGGGCAGCACAAATGTCTTGATACCTCAGGCTGTTGATGTTGCCATCCACTCTGCAGCTCTCTCGCACGCCCCCATACTGAATGTTACCCCAAATCATGATTTTTCCTTCACCAAATTTGACTGATTTCTGTGAGAATCTTGGGTCCATCCGGGTTCGAATAGGTCTTCTGCAGCATTTTTGAAGATTGGGATGCAGTTCAACAGATGATTCATGGGAAAAATCTACCTTCTGACACTTTTCCAAACAATCAACTAGAAGTCAAGTTATTATTTGTTGCTCTTACAACTGGGATCGACGACAAGACTTTTGTCAGGTAGTGTACTTTTCATTTGTCACTAGTTGCTGTATAAAATATTTCTCCAACAGCCAAATAATGTGCTTAAATGTGATATGATTAAAACCAGTTTTAGGGAATTGGTTTATACATCAATAAATTCCCAGTAATATACAGACGGCTTCATTTTATATTAGCTGTCCCTCTAGTTCATCTCTCATGTAAATGATATAACCGATACCAAATCGACAAGCGACAAACAGCAGGATATAGACATCACTCGTTTCAGTGAGAAAATCCCATCATTGACTTCTCCCACAGCATTATAAAAAGCAAGCACTCAACGACCAGAGACGAGACAGACCCAAACGACCCCCTTTTTTTCCTCCCTCTCCCTTTTGTCATGTAAATATGTTTTTGGCACTGTTGAGGAGACCTGGTTGAAGTGTGATTTTATTGTTAATGGTGGTCCCTGTTGTCCCACACAAAGACGGGCTTCAACATTGACCACAGAAGCCTCCCGCCGAGCCCAAAACTCTTCCTGCACTTCAGCTGAAAGAGGCCTTTTGTGTGCGCGGGACATCATCCAAGAGCGGGAGGGGGTGGGGAGGGGTTTCTGGGTTAGGATGTGGGTTTGAGTAAAAGACAAAGGGAGATCAACTCATAAGGAATTTGCATTGAGTGGTGAGGGATTGAAGGTGTTGGTTTAGTATCGTCAACTCAAAGGCCTTGACGAGTCAGGAAATGTCTCTCGATTTCAATTCTCCGTCAATCTGAAGGGTAATAAAAAGGGGTTGCCAAATTCTTAAAAACGGGTCAATATTTATTACAGTACAAAAAAACCCCAACAAAATGTATTTAGGAACGCAAGTCAGGAAATGTCTTTCGATTTCAATTCTCCGTCAAGCTTATGGGTAATGAAGAGGGTTGCCACATGCTTAAAAAAACGGGTCAATATTTATTTGAGTATAAAAAACAACAACAAAATTAGGAATGCAAGTCAGGAAATGTCTCTCGATTTCGATTCTCCGTCAATCTTATGGGTAATGAAGAGGGTTGCCAAATGCTTAAAAAAATGAGTCAATATTTATTAGAATATAAAAAACAAAACAAAATGTATTTAGGAATTAAGTGTGGAAATGTCTCTCGATTTAAATTCTCTGTCATTCTGGTGGGTAATGAAGAAGGTTGCCAAATGCTGAAAAAAACGGGTCAATATTTATTCGAGTATTTAAAAAAACAACAACAATGTATTTAGGAAATGTAAGTCAGGAAATATCTCTAGATTTAAATTCTCTGTCAATCTGAAGGGTAATGAAGAGGGTTGCCAAATGTTTAAAAAAACGGGTCAATATTTACTGGTGTATTTAAAAAAATGTATTTAGGAATTAAATCAGAAAATGTCTCTAGATTTTAATTCTCCGTCAATCTGATGGGTAATGAAGAGGGTTGCCAAATGCTTAAAAAAAAAACGGGTCAATATTTATTCAAGTATTTAAAAAAACCAACAAAATGTGTTTAGGAATTTAGTAAGGAAAGGTCTCTCGATTTCAATTCTCCGTCAATTTTAAGGGTAATAAAGAGGGTTGCCAAATTCTTAAAAACGGGTCAATATTTATTAAAGTACAAAAAAAACAACAAAATGTATTTAGGAACGCAAGTCAGGAAATGTCTTTCGATTTCAATTCTCCGTCAATCTTATGGGTAATGAAGAGGGTTGCCAAATGCTTAAAAAAAATGAGTCAATATTTATTCGAGTATAAAAAACAAAACAAAATGTATTTAGGAATTAAGTGTGGAAATGTCTCTAGATTTCAATTCTCCGTCATTCTGATGGGTAATGAAGAGGGTTGCCAAATGCTTAAAAAACGAGTCGATATTTATTCGAGTACAAAAAAACCCCAACAAAATGTATTTCAAAAAGCTGATCAAAATAACAGGCCTTGACTTTCAGGATGTACATCAAATACATGCTTATAGGTTTGTCTTACGAGTGTAAATATGGAAATGCGAGTCAGATGAGCTAACTATGAAACGCTTTTGAAGCAGAAAATCTGTTCTGATAATAATTTTGATAATTAATGATTCAATGAAATATGTAGTTTCGAAATGATGTGATTTTCAGTGGAAGAGATGGGCCATTCAAAATCGATTGTAAAAGTCCCTTTTTTTTGTTTGTTTTTTTTAACATCGTAAAAGACGTCACATTTCTCCACACTGGGACACGACGATGGGCAGCTTGGGCTTGTTGTTGGGTCCTGTTGGTACATTCTGCATAAAAGATTTGAGGAGAATTAAAATTGACATCTAGAAGAAAAAAAAAAAGTGTATACAGAATCTGACATTATATCAGGGTTCCCACTCTTTCATGAACAGCAGATTCAAAGACTTTCAAGGACTTTTTAAAAGCACCATTAATTAATCCCAGCATATATAGCGCCATGAAAGTCCTTGCTGAACTTAACATTTCATTTTTACCTAACATTTACATTACATTATTGCACAAATGTGTGAGTAATGATGATGTTTCAATGTGTCATTTACAAAACATTATGAAATTAAACTAAAATAAGTTTTTAAATGTTCAAAGAACTTAAAAAAAATAGTTGAATTCAATATTTGTAATATTCAAATGTGGTTTCTGAAATTTTGGTAACATCTGCATTGTTTGTCATAGTTCTTGTACAGGATTTATTCATTTTCCTTCAGCTTAGTCACTTATTTATCAGGGGTCGCCACAGCGGAATGAACCACCAACTATTCCAGCATACGTTTTACAGCGGATGCCCTTCCAGCCGCAACCCAGTACTGGGGAAACATTACACTCTCATACACTATGGCCAATTTAGCTTACCCAATTCACCTATAGCGCACGTCTTTGGATTTTGGGGTGAACCAATACCAACTAGAGGAATTATTTTACCTAATTCTAACCCTAATTATCCCAAAGGAACATTAATCTAAAATGTAATGCACACGATCTAAATAAAATGTAATTAGTTTTATATTAATAATTTCTCTCTTTTTTTCAGAATGTTTTTGACAGCAGCACACAAAATGACGTTTGTTGCTTGTTCAGACTACTACTTTGTTTTGGACAACTTAATTGTTTTATGTTCAAGTTACTTAAATTGGTAACAAATAATAACTAAACTTAATTCGTTCATGTTGTCCCAATGCAAATTGTTTCGGCAAATGGGTCAGCACAGTGCAATTGTTGAAAAAAACACCATAAACAAATTTCATTTCAAATATAATTCAAGCACTTTCAAGGACCTGTGTTTTTCAAGTACTTTCCAGGCCTTGAATCCATATGTCTGAAATTTAAGTACTTTCAAAAAGTGTGGGAACCCTGTTATATATTTAATTGTTTCAGTAATTCATCAGAAATTCTAATTACCCCATAATCTACTCTACATAATCTACTCATTTCAGTCACGAATGCAAATTAACCCATAATCTACCAGAACCATGCTCTGTGTATATGAGTTTATATCGAGCTGAGAAGTTGTCTTGTTGCCGAAAGTTTGTGCTTTTATAATTGTGAGTTTATCATTTAAAAAATGAGAAATAGTTCTGTTACAGAAACACATCGATTCCAGTTTTACGACAGATTTATGCGCTTTTAAAAAGTTACTACCCAACACCATTAAAGAGCCAGGATTAAATGTAAAACTATTCCGATTGTTTTCATCTGACAGAAGTCATATAAATGACACAATCTCACAGCAATTCGTAACTTTTTGATTCAGGGGCTAATTCATATAAATTCATAAGATCTCATTCGTACAATTTAGTATGATTTGAGCATCCCCCAATGATGATTGGGTTTAGGGGTGTACAATTTAGCCACTAAACTGACAAAAAAATTGTTACGTTTCCTCGTGAGATCAGGCTTATATATTTATATATATATATAGATAGAGGATGGCTTGAAGGTAAATTATGATGTAATTTTCATTTTTGGGGTGAACTATTCCTTTAGGAAGGAAGTGCTACAACTACAAAATTTCAAACGCTGCCTATAATATAAAGTACACAACATCTTCAACTTTCCACATTAGCAACTGAGGGATTATCAGTAACGTCAGGAAATAAATGTACTTTTAAAAGCTCACCTCAATTTTTCGCATGACAAGTAAACCGTCTACTACTTTTCCTGGAAAATAAATAAATAAATAAAGTGAATGATCTATTTTGTATTTGAATTCTCACAGTACAGAATGAATACAGGATTTTGTCAGCCTTACCAAATACCACATGCTTTCCATCCAACCAGTCACACTTTGTGCAGGTAATAAAAAACTGACAGCCATTTGTTCCTGGTCCACTGTTGGCCTGATGGGGGAAAAATACATTACGTTTTGTTTTTTATCAACAACAGAGAATAAACATCTAATGGGCAGATGAAGTGGACACTACCCCAAAATAAAAAATAAAAAAAATAAAAATAAAAAAAAAATATATATATATATACACACACACATTTTTTTTATTGTTTTCCTTAAAAACAAACAAAAAAATTTAAAATTTCATTCAAAAGTTTGAAAACAAAACAAAAAAATATATATATAATTTTTTTAATCAACAACAGAGAATAAACATCTAATGGGCAGATGAAGTGGACACGACCAAAAGCAAAACAAAACAAAAAATTGAAAATAAATAAATAAATAAATAAAAAACATCACAATTTCGTTCAAAAGTTTAAAAAAAAAAAAAAAACACATTACTTTTTTAAAATCAACAACAGATTAAACATCTAATGGGCAGATGAAGTGGACACGACCCAAAAATAAAATAAAATAATTAAACAACACAATTACGTTCAAAAGTTTGAAAACAAACATTAATATTAATGTTTTAAAAAACGACTCTCCTGCATTAATCTGAACAAAAGTATAATAAAAAAAAATGTGAATGCATTTAAAAATGTAATTAGTTAAAACATCATAACTCCAACATAACTCGAGTCCTCAGTGTCACATGATCCTTCAGAAGTCTTTCTGAGTGATGATTTGTTGCTGAAGAAACATTTCTCATTACTATCACAAATGTTGAAAACAGTTGTGCTGCTTCAAATGTTGGTGAAAATGTAACCTAATCCTTTATCAATCAACGGCATAAAACCGATTAACAGTGACTGTAAAGCCACTTTGTTTCTGTAATAACTAACAGTTCTTTTTGATGGGGCATCAACTTCATATGCTTTCATAAAGCACAGACTAAATGTACAGAAAGAATTCTTCTACAGCACCATTGTGTAGATTTACCATTGACAAGAGTCCTGGACCAGAGTGTTTCATTCTGAAGTTCTCATCCGCAAATGGTCCCCTGTAGATGCTGCAGATTCCAGTGCCGTCACCCTAATGGGCAAGGAAATAATGTTTAAAAATAATAATAAAAATAAAAAATATCACTAAAAATCTTTAAAACGCATACTAGCTCCTGTATGAAAATGTTAAGGGATACTGCAAAGAAAGCTAAAATGAACACATTCATCTTTGTTGTGTCTGTTTGTCTGCCTCTAGTGGTCATTTAATGCTACTGCAAATACATAAACAACTCCTGTTAAAGGAACACTCCACTTTTAAAGTGGTCCTAGAGTTAAACAGTTAAGTTTCACCATTTTTGAATCCATTTAGCCAATCTCCTGGTGGGAGCACTTTTAGCTTAGCATAAATCATTAAATCGGATTAGACCATTAGCATTTAAAAAAAAAAAAAATTTTTTTTTAAATAATTAATAAAGTTTTAATAATTTTCCTATTTAAAGCTCGACTTTTCTGTAGTGACATTGTGTACTACAACCAACAGAAAATTAAACGTTTCTATTTTCTAGATCAATATGGCTAGGAACTATACTCTCATTTTGGCGTAATAATCAAGGAACTTTGCTGCTGTACCATGGCTGTTGATATTGTGCAACAATGTTACCTAGTTAGCTGGCTAGGGACTATTTCCAGGCACTGCATAATATCATTGCACCTGCTGCAGCCATGGTACGGCAGCCAAGTTCCTTGATTATTACTGCAGAATGGGAGTATAGTTCCTATGCATATCGACCTAGAAAATAGCAACTTTTCATTATTTGTTGGTCTTATTACACAATGTAATAACAGAAGAGTCAAGCTTTAAATAGGAAAATTATCAAAACTCATTTTTGAATATTTGGCACTAGATGCTAATGGTCTAATCGGATTCAATGCTTTATGCTTTGCTAAAAGTGCTCCACCAGACCCGGAGATCGGCTGAATGGATTTAAAAAAAAAAAAAAAAAAAAACTTGTGCAACATTAATATAGATTTATTCCACAAAATGATACATATAGTTCAGTATATATATATATATATCATCCAGTTCAGTCAGGTTTGATGGGTGCCGAGTGTGAATGACCCTTTTCAAATCAATCCATAGATTTTCAATGATGTTCAAGTCTGGGGACTGGGATGGCCATTCTAGATCATTGTATCATGTCTGAGAATAAATTACTTGGTAGATCTGGAACAGTGCTTTGGGTCATTGTCCTGCTGAAACATCCAACCCTGCCGTAACGTCTGCCTCTTGACTAATTCCTGAATATTGTTCTTCAGAATTGGCTGATACTGGGTGGAATTCATGCAACCTTTAACTCTGACAAGGTTTCCAGTACCTGTGCTTGCCACACACCCACACAGCATGATGGACCCTCCACCATATTTTACAGTAGGGAGCAGGTTCTTCTCCTGGAATGCTGTGTTCTTTTTCCGCCACGCAAATCGCCTATGGTTGTGGCATCTGACCACAGTATATTTTTCCAAAATGATTCAGGCTTGTCCAGATGAGCATTTGCATACCTCAACCGACTCTACTTGTTGGCAGAATACAGAAAAGGGGTTTTCTGCATCACCATCTATTGAGATGTTCTTTGTGAAGAGTGTGCTGGACTGTGGAATGATGTACAATGACATTATCAGCAGCAAGATGAACCTGGAGCTCTTTGGTGGTCTGTGACCATCCTAACCATTCTTTGCCTTTCAAATATTCTTCTTGGCCTACCACATCTTTCCTTCACAAGAACTGTTCCTGTGGCCTTCCATTTTCTTTCTATATTTCTGACTGTAGAGATAGAGACCTTAAACCTTTGAGATAGCTTTTTGTATCCTTCGCCTAATTCATGTTGATGAATTATCCTAGTTTTAGGTCATTAGGAAGTTCTTTTGAGGTTCCCATGTTGCTACTTTCTGGTTCACAATACCTTTTATTAGGTTTAGGGGGCACACGCCTTTTCACACAGGACTATGTAGTTTTGTATCTTGTTTTCCCTTAATAACAAAAACCTTCATTTCAAAACTGCATGATGCGTTTACTTGTGCTATCTTTGACTAATATTTAAATTAGTTTGATGATCTAAAACACTCAAAAATGTGACAAACATGCAAAAAAATAAGAAATGAGTAAAAAAGGCAAACACTTTTGGCCTGGAACTAGTGGGCTGAAATGTATGTGGGGAATCTCCACTCGCCACAAACATTCTAGTACTTGCCGTAGTTGCCGACCTTCTCATCAAATAGACACTATCAGCTTGGAGGTTTTGGATACCAGAAATTAGACTTTATTCAACATAAATCCGAGATGTCTGAAAACAGCCCTTCAGGACAACCTAAAGTCTCCCCTAGACAATCTGAAGTGTTTTGTCTCCATCATCCTGCCTTTATACATGCAGTTTCACCTTGTGTGTTTTTGCTTCGCATATTTCCACTCATATATGGTTCTGTGACATTTATCTATTATATTCTTGGCTCTCTGCCATCCGGCTAAGGTAAAGGTTTACATTCCAGTGTTCCCTTTGCTAAATCCTATGGTTATAATGGTTTACATGCATTGTTATGATGGTACATTAACTTGATAATATGTTACTCACTCTAATGCTTCTGACACATATAGCTTCATATGAATGTTTAACATATATAATCAGTACTTTACATATTCAGTTATTCTACACAATCAGTCATTCTTCAGAATAGCCTTATAGTGTTGCTCCTGTGAAGGGTTACTCATCTTACACAAACCCTGTTTTAGCCTGGCTCATGTTTACTGCATACTTTAGAGAATACTTTTTGAGAATACAAACTGCTTCACACTTAGAGAATAAAAAAAAAATCTTCGTCATACTAAATAAAAATCTATTAAATAAAAAATAATAATAATAAAAGACTACAGTGTAGCCATTGACTTGCATTTTAGAAAAATCACAGAGAATCCTAGTTTCAATGGAAGATTAAGACTAAGAAATATGTATATATATAGAAAAATAATAAATTGAAAAAAAAAAATTAACATCAACTTCATTTTGGCGTGAACTATCCCTTTAACTGTGCTTTACTAGCTCAGGCATCAAGCAGTATATTCCTCTGGAGGGAGCTCTCCACACGTTTCTTTCATACCTTACAGTGGCTGTAATTCTGGACTTGGAGAACGACCAGCACTGCACATTAGTAAGCCTTTATAATCAAACACATTTGATTAAACAAGTCGGCTCACACAAAAATTGTGTCAAATAAGCCATCATTTACACGCAGTTCTGTTGGCTCAGGGGAACAGTATTAATTCAACTAAATTCAAGTTTACTTGTATAGCGCTTTTCACAATAATTATCGTTTCCAAGCAGCTTTACAAAAAGTCCACATTATTAAATTACAATCAAAATCAGAAAAGTTAAGGTTATTAGTTACCATAACTTTAATAGTTACTAATAACTCTAACTAATTAACTAGTAACTAATAGCTTTTAACCGTTAAAGTCTTTCCAAACATTAAAAATACTTCATTTTAGGGAAAGTATGAAAGATTGAACACTTTAAAGAATTAAACATTTGATTCCTAAAACTAATTAATCACTCTGAAAATGATCCTGCAAATTAAATCAACTGCTGTGCCAATATAAAGCACGCACCCTTAATAGCTTTCATTTTCTACTGCAAATGGCACACCCTTATTTAAAGATAGATATCATGTATGTATTTACAGAGTGCCCAGACACAGTTTTCAAGTCTGAATAAACGTCTTAAACATGGAAGATGAAATCAACTCTATTGTCAGGATCCCAAAGGATATCTTACATTGACAAAATCGCCACCCTGGATCATGAAGTCCTTTATAACCCTACCAAAAGAACACAACACACATTAGGACAATGCATGCACAATCATTATGAATCACTAGTAACGGTAAGATTAAAAGTTGAGTTTTTATTCATTTTTTCCAACTGCAATTTTGTGATCTTGTTAAGAATGTGTAAGTAAAAAAAACAACAACACGCTATGTGACAAGATTTGCAGTGATCAGCAATTTGACTGTTTGCACCAGACGAACAGACAGAAATTTAAATACAGCCATTCAGAAGCGAAGAATAGTGCACTCACTGCACTCCAATGAAATGGTAAGGTTTATAATCTAATTAATACATATTAAACCTCTTTAACATTATTAAAAGTACATGCTGAATCACTGATATGTGTTAGCTTGCACTGAGTCACAGTTCTAAAGTTCAATTTCAAACGGCTTATTTTATTTTCAAGATCTGAGGTGAACTATCTGCTGCTGCTTTCAGTAGTATGGCAATAAATGTTGCGTAAAATGGCATTCAAACTCACGTTATTAGCATTTAACACTGAATACAGCACATGAGATGTACCTGAGGTAAACATTGTAAAAGTTTTCTGTTGTTCAGCTGCAAGAAATAGAAGCTGTTTCTAATATATCAATTTGAGAAGTTTGTTAGGACAAAAACTCCTTTTAATATGGAAAATATTCCTTCTATCGCGTGCTGTTGCTTTTATTTAGAACACGATTTAAATCAGCCTTAAATCAGCTTTTAGGCTCGATAGTCAGGCTTGCTCCTGTTGGTCCTCAAACTGGCAATCTGCACTTGCGTTTGTTTTGATCCAGGAATGCAATACTTAGTTCAACCACTGGGTATTAAACTTACATACTGCACCTTTAATGCTTGAAAAATAATGGAAATAATGTTAGTCTTTGTTAGTTATTTTGAAAGATACTTGTATTCAGCTTAAAGTGCAATTTAAAGGCTTGACTAGATTAATTAGGTTAACTAGGAAAGTTAGGTTAATTAGTCAAGCCATTGGAAAACAGTGGTAGCCAATTGAAAATAATAATTTCTTAAGGGGGCTAATAATATTGACTTTAAAAATGTTTTAAAAATGTTAAAAACTGCTTTTATTAAAACTAAAAGAAATAACACTTTCTCAAGAAGAAATCATTTGAAAGGAAATATAAAAAATGCCTTGTTCCTTATAAACATCACTTGGGAAATATTTTTAAATAAAAAAGAATAACATTTTAATAGCTAATAATAATAACTGTATAATGTTGACACAATTTTATATAAAAATAAAATGTCAGTCTGAATGTTTAGCAGAATAATTGCTACCTAAAGTATTTTGAATCAAACAGTTTATACTTGCTAAACCACATTATCGCGATCTTAAAAAAATAAAGAAATGCAGAACGTCTCTAATTTATCTCTTGGCACCTCAATTCATGAAAAAGCAATTTAGGACTTTTTAAGAGGTCCTATTATGCCCCTTTTTACAATGTGTAGTGCATGTGTTGCAGAATTTAAAAGCGAAAGTCATCATTTTCCATATTTTTAGTGTACCGACTCCCTGACGCACATTACACTGTGAAAAATGCTGGGTTCCAAACAATCATGTTGTCCCAACACAAATCGATTAAGATAACTCATTTGTTTTCACAAATTTAAGTGGATTGAACATAAAACAATTAAGTTGTCTCCCAAAAAAAGACCTCCAGAATTGTGTTGACTCAGCTCACTTTAAATAAGTAGTTGGAACTAGCAGCAAAAATCATTTATTGAGTATATAGGACTATACATTATCATGGCATTAAATACACAGGGCATCGCACAGATGTAAGAATATAGAGGAAATCTGTAATTATAAGGTACAACCATATCCCTGAATGACATCCTGAATTTAAGACTTGCTGCTCTGATTTAAGACCTTTTAAGGCCTCAATTCACAAAGAAAAGCCATTTAAGACTTTTTAAGAGGTCCTATCATGCCCTTTTTTACAAGATGTAAAATAAGTCTCTGATGTCCCTAGAGTGTGTATGTGAAGTTTCAGCTCAACATATCTCACAAATAACGTTTTATAACTCTTTGAAACTGCACCTTTTAGGTTTTGATCCAAATCATGCCGTTTTGGTGACTGTCGCTTTAAATTCAAATGAGATTCTGCTCCCAGGCCTCTTTTCAAAAGAGGGTGGAGCTATAAATGCCAATGTGTCAGCATAGTGGCAGATGCAAAACTCTAATGCCGGACGGCTGCTTCTCACTCAAGGCTGTCTATGCTAATAAGGGAGAGATCGTCACTAATGGGCGGGGAATTTCCCCCTCTGATGACATGCACAAAGGGAGAATGTCAATCAAAATGTTTCTAGACTGTTTTTATGATTATAAAAACTAGGAGTTAATTAATTTTTACCATTAGAAGCTGTTTATATTCACAGACTGTTGTTTAAACCCCGTATAAACATGATTTTTGCATAATAGGTCCCCTTTAAGAAGCACAGAAATCCTGTATGGTCTATTACTTGTTCACTTTGTGATGTCTGAAAATGTAGCCTGCATTTGTATAGATGTATAGTGCTGTTATTCAGTAACATTAATAGTGCTGCTTTGCATTGCAAAGCTTGTATTTGCATTGATCCTTGGATCGATGAACATTTGAATACGGCCCGATGAACATGCGCATATAGTCACAATTAATAGCCCTCCTGTGAATTTTCTTTTCTTTTTCAAATATTTCCCAAACAATGATTAACAGAGCAAGGCATTTTCACAGCATTTCCTATAATATTTTTTTATTCAGGAGAAAGTCTTATTTGTTTTATTTCAGCTAGAATAAAAGCAGTTTTAACCTTTTTAAGGTCAATATTATTAGCCCCCTTAAGCAATATATATATTTTTAAATGTCTACAGAACAAACCATCGTTATAAAATGACTTGTCTAATAACCCTAACCTGCCTAATTAACCTAGATAAGCCTTTAAATGTCACTTTAAGCTGAATACTAGTATCTTGAAAAATATCTAGTAAAATATTATGTACTGTCATCATGGCAAAGATAAACGAATTTAGACGTTATTAGAAATGAGTTATGAAAACTATCCTGTTTAGAAATGTGTTGAAAAAAAATCTTCTTTCCGTTAAACGGAAATTGGGGGAAAAATATGTTCAATCTACTTAAATTTGTAAAAACTAGTAAGTTAACTTAATCCCTTCATGTTGACTCAACACAAACCGATTGCATGGAACCCATAATTTTTTTTTACAGTGTAGGTTTGTTGAAGCAAAAACATTAAATTGGCTACGTTTTACAACATAACCAAGAACAAAACTGACTCAAGTATCTCACCGATGAAATGTGCAGCCTTTATAGCCCACAGGAACACCGTCCTTCCTATATTGAATACAAGCAGCACATGAACAACACATGCAAATGAACAAAACCAGAAAGAAAGAGCTGAGCAAACAACATGTGTGCGTGGAATTAGAGCTGCGTACAGGCTCAAAAGCATCAATCACAATAATTGGTTTAATCAAATGCTATACAAATAAGTGTTATGCGGTTGAAATAGTAAAGCGCTTTAAAGGGATAGTTCACCAAAAACTGAAAATGTTGTCGTCATTTATTCACCCTTCACTTGTTCCAAAGTAGTTTTTTCTTCAGTTGAACACAAACGAAGATATTTTGAAGAATGTTGGAAACCGGTAACCATTGACTTCCATAGTAGGAAAAACAAATGCAATGGAAGTCAATGGTTACAGGTGTTCAGCTTTCTTCAAAGTATCTTCTTTGGTATTCACCTGAAGAAAGAAACTCTAGTTTGGAACCAATCGAGAGTGAGAAAACAATAAGTAAATTTTCATTTTTGGGCTAAAATATCTTTTTAATAATAACCCAGCGTAATCTGAGAGTGACTTACTTGAATTCTCCAGTGCAGAATTGCCTAAAAGACCAAAAAGAGAAAAACGATTTATTTGTCTTTTATCAAAATCTACAATTGTAATGCAAGTAGTGAAAATAAAGCATAATTTTGCATAACATACATTCAAAAGATGACATTAGCTCTTTGTTTAAACTACTTATTTAAAATGAGCTGAAACAACACAATTCTTGAGATTTTTTTTAGGCACAACTTAAATGTTTTATGTTCAATCCACTTAAATAAATTTTTTTTTAAAAACTACTAGGTTAACTTAATTCCTTCATGTTGTCCCAACACAAATCGAACTTGTGTGGAACCCAGCATTTTTTATCTTTTACACGCTCAGTAGCTATGTTTCAATCCAAAAATGCGAATTAACTTAATGCGCAAAACTACAATATCTCATAAAAGATGTGCGAATAAAGCAGCGTTTCCATCCAACGAGTCAAAGAGAACAAAATCGTCACTTCCTGATTAAATGGCGCCAAATAGCAACAGTAAAAACGGAATTTGCTGTGGTAGGAGAAGCTGCGTGAATCTTTTCTTCATTTATTAAATGACTTGCGCCTCAGAAGGCAATGCTGACACGCAGTGAACGCGTGGTGGCGTTTGAAGGCGTGAGACGCGGAGCACAGATGCTCTTAACAATTCTGGAGGTCATTAATAATATAATAGCACTAATACTGAAATGGTTAAGGCATTTTAGAATGACCAAAACAACATTTCAGATGCTTTACAATGTGCTCATCCTGCTGGTTTGTCCATTTACAAACATTTTTATCATCACATGATCTCTTATAACCAAATCACATGACCTTTTTTTAATGCGCATACTGGAATTTGTTCGGTAAAAGTGTTTCCATCGCAGTTTATGCGCATCTTTTCTTATCGAATAAAAAGTTTATCCTACTCAGTTATGCGCATACAATTTTTATGCGCATTTTCAAAATTTATGCGCATCTTAGTGTTTCCATCAACCAATTTTTTTATGCGCATATTCAAAATCCGCATAAAAATAGGTGGATGGAAACGTAGCTATTGATTTACGCATGATAGAGTCTTACCGAACATTTTCTGCAGTCTTTGGAACAATGTCAGCAAATAGCTCTATCTTCATTCTGCCCACTTCCTAAAAATAAAAGCGAATTAATTAATTAAAACAATAGCTAAACAGTCACATTAAAACAGTCAACTCAAAGTTGAAATAGAAATTAATTCTATTATGTTTTATAATCACACTTCATATAAACAGTCTGTAGAAATATTTTGATTGACATTCTCCCTTTGTACATGTCATCGGAGGGGGGAAAGTCTCGCCCATCAGTGAAGATCTCTCCCTCATTAGCATAGACAGCCTTAAGTGAGAAGCAGCCGTCCGGCATTAGAGTTTTGAATCTGCCGCTATGCTGACACATTGGCGTTTAAAGCTCCTCCCTTTTCTGAAAAGAGGGCTGGGAGAACAATCTCAATTCAATTTAAAGAAACAGGAGGTTTTTATATATCTGGTAAAAAGAACTAAATACACTGTAAAAAGTGAAAAACTAATTAATTCAACTTGTTACAACTACATTAATTACTTTCCACTTAATTTATTACAGTTTTCAGCAATAAATAAGTTGGAAAAACATTATTCTTTTACATGTAAGAAGTTGAAGTGATTTATGTTGATTCAATGAGCCTTTGTTTCAGCGTATATGAGGCATTATCCATGTACACTGTAAAAAAAAATTATTAGCTGACTTTACTTAAAATAAGTGAGTAAAACCTGTTGCTTTTTTAAATGATTAGTTGACTTTACTTAAATAAAATTGAGTAAACCTGTTGAACTAAATCAGTTTAATGGGTGCATTAAATCAGTCAAATCAACTTAACAGTTCTAAGTTATGTCGGGTTTACTCTTTTTAAGTAAAGTCAACTTGTCGCTTTTAAGGTAAAGTAAGTAAAGTAAATAATCATTTTGCAGTGCATTGATGATTGTTGTGTGCTCGCAGATTGAATGAATGAATGAATGAATGCAAGTTGTGATCGTTGTCCCACACAACAAATGAGGCTTGTGAGTTGCAATGGTCGGTCACTATCCCATGTGCGCTGTTCTCTGAGCCCTAAAAGAGCTGCTTGTTTAATCTACTGTGTTAGTACAGCAGTAATATATTCAGTGGAGGTCTGAGACAGTCGCGGTGATGTCGTTTCCAACAGTCTGACAAGATGGATTTCATCACAAATATGTCCAGTCAGGAGTAGTAACAAGGTATGACTATTAAACACTAGCTTTGTTGTGATAGAAATGTCAGTGGTAAATGACTAATTGATTTGAGCTGGTAATTTGAAGAGAATCTAAATTATAGAGGCAAAATATTTATTGCGGATAAAATGTAATAGAATAGAAAAGCCATTTGTGAGAGAATAGACACTAATACAGTAGTATAAGCACTTATACTAACACATATTATGGTAATAATGATGGGTTTGTGGTTGCCAGAATGTCGTCATGCAGGTTCTATGGTCTGCATTGGTAGCTGGTTTTTGTGAAAAGAGCAACTCACCACCCAATATTTGTATATTTTATTGACCTGGGATCTGTATCATGAAGCTGGTTGAGCTGGTTCAGCTGGTTAACCAAATGAGTTTCAGTAGCACCAGCTCTGGGACCATCGAAGTAGTTTGTTGTTGTTTAGCGGTGTCCATTGTAACACACACACACACAGACACATACATATACTCACCGGCCACTTTATTAGGTACACCTGTCCAACTGCTCGTTAACGCAAATTTCGAATCAGTCAATTACATGGAAGCAACACAATGCATTTAGGCATGTAGACATGGTCAAGACGATCTGCTGCAGTTCAAACCGAGCATCAGAATGGGGAAGAAAGGTGATTTAAGTGACTTTGAACGTGGCATGGTTGGTGGTGCCAGACGGGCTGGTCTGAGTATTTCAGAAACTGCTGATCTACTGGGATTTTCACGCATAACCATCTCTAGGGTTTACAGAGAATGGTTCGAAAAAGAGAAAGAGAGTTCTGTGGGCACAAATGCCTTGTTGATGCCAGAGGTCAGAGGAGAATGGCCAGACTGGTTCCAGCTGATAGAAAGGCAACAGTAACTCAAATAACCACTCGTTACGAGGTATGCAGAAGAGCATCTCTAAATGCAGGAGCAGAAGACCACACCGGGTGCCACTCCTGTCAGCTAAGAACAGGAAACTGAGGCTACAATTCACACAGGCTCACCAAAATTGGACAATAGAAGATTGGAAAAACGTTGCCTGGTCTGATGAGTCTCGATTTCTGCTGCGACATTCGGATGGAGTCAGAATTTGCATCAACAACATGAAAGCATGGATCCATCCTGCCTTATATCAATGGTTCAGGCTGGTGGTGGTGGTGTAATGGTGTGGGGGATATTTTCTTGGCACACTTTGGGCCCATTAGTACCAATTGAGCATCGTGTCAATGCCACAGCCTACCATCCATATCCATCCCTTTATGACCACAGTGTACCTATCTGGATAACGCACCATGTCATAAAACACGAATCATCTCAGACTGGTTTCTTGAACATGACAATGAGTTCACTGTACTCAAATAGCCTCCACAGTCACCAGATCTCAATCCAATAGAGCACCTTTGGGATGTGGTGGAACAGGAGATTCGCATCATGGATGTGCAGCCAACAAATCTGCAGCAGCTGCGTGATGCTATTATGTCAATTTGGACCAAAATCTCTGAGGAATATTTCTAGTACCTCGTTGAATCTATGCCACAAAGGATTAAGGCAGTTCTGAAGGCAAAAGGGGGTCCAACCCGGTACTAGTAAGGTGTACCTAATAAAGTGGCCGGTGAGAGTATATATAGAAACACATACATACACATACACACACATATACACACATATATGCACGCACGCACGCACATTTAAAAAGATCTTGATATTCTTTCAACTGAACTTGAATATTAAGTGGGGGCGGGGCTTCTATCTTGCATAGTTAACGTTAACTCCAAATGAAGAAGCAAAGGGTCAGACTTTGATTGAAGATTACCATAAACTTTTTTTCAGTATATATTTATATTTAAAACCATTTTAAAGTCATTTTACAGGGACAGTTCACCCAGAAATGAAAATGCATTGACTCTTTGCTCTCCTTCAAGTTTCTTTTTTTCTGTTGAACACAAAAGAAAATATTTTGAAGAATGTTGGAAACCTGTAACTACTGACGTCCCTAGAAAAACAAATACTATGAAAGTCAATGATTACAAGGGAAAGAAACTGCTTTGGAACAAGTAAAGGGTGAGTAAATGATGGGAGAATTTTCATTTTTTGGGTTAAATATCCCTTTGATATCGCCAATTGCAGTTTTTGTAAGCAGTAATACAAATAGCTACAGTTGCAATCAGAATTATTAAACCCCCTTTGAATTTTTTTTTCTTTTTTAAATATTTCCCAAATGATGTTTAACAGAGCAAGGAAATTTTCACAGTATTTCTGATAATATTTTTTTTTCTGGAGAAAGTCTTATTTGTTTTATTTCGGCTAGAATAAAAGCAGTTTTAAATTTTTTAAAAGCCATTTTAAGGTCAAAATTGTTAGCCCCTTTAAGCTACATTTTTTTAGATTGTCTACAGAACAAACCATCGTTATACAATACCTTGCCTAATTACCCTTTCCTGCCTAATTAACCGAGTTAAGCCTTTAAATGTAACTTTAAGCTGTATAGAAGTGTCTTGAAAAATATCTAGTCAAATATTATGTACTGTCATCATGGCAAAGATAAAAGAAATCAGTTATTAGAAATTAGTTATTAAAACTATTATGTTCAGAAATGTGTTGAAAAAATCTTCTCTGCGTTAAACAGAAATTGGGGAAAAAATAAAAATAAAACAAAATAGTTACGTTTCCTCATGAGATCAGGCTGGTTATGAAATAGCAGCGGCTGTGTTGTTTTATTTGAACACATCAGTTTTTAAGAGAGCAGACTGACAGCAGATGCTCACATATTTTTATACAGTATACCGTGACCGTTTATAGTTGACACACTCCGGGGGTAGTTTGGAGAAAGCACTAATTCAACAGAAATAGTTTGAGAAACAATGCCAGATCATGTTGTCAAATTATATCTATTTTTTTTTGTACTGTTTTCACATCAAACAAATCTGGGAAAGATTTAAAACTGTTTTGTAAGGAACGTGGAAAAGCTTAAAACACTTTAAATACTTAAACTATATTATATTATATTATATTATATTATATTATATTATATACTTAAGTAATAATATAATATACTTCATATAATAATATACTTAAACTATAATATAATCTAACATAACACAATATCAAATACATAATATTGTTTTATAAAATAAATCACTAAATCATCTTCTAAAATCACTAACAATCCATTCACAACACTCTTTGTTGTGTCTACTTGCATACGCTGTACATACATGTGTGTTTGTTCTAATTCAGCATTAACTGGCACTTGCTGGTTTGTGCTTTCATTTCTTCTATGGCAGTGTTTCCCCTATCATTATATTGGGGGTGGGCCCGCCCTCCCAACAGCTTCGCCCACCCCCTTGAAACATGTTATTTAACATTATTTTCAAGCACCAAATAACAACAGAAGTCATTACATTCATAGGTCTGGATGACAGGAAAGGATGTATATTTACAAATGAATTTAAGTTGACCAGACAAAATACAAAATATTTTGTGTTCATGTTGTCTGCAATGAAATACAAGTCAAAGTAAATTTGGAAATCATTACTTTGTTTATTTTATTTGTGTTTTCCGTACTCTCACAACATTTTCTGATTTGGGGTTGTGTTAAACAAACAAAATAGCTTCATGTTATTAATGTTATTTACACGACGGCTTTGTGCGTTTACATTTCTCTGCTTATGTTTATAGCGCACAGTGGAATTCAGCGTCAATGTTGCGTCAACCGAAATATCTGCAGCTGTGCAATATGACAATATATAACGTATGGACAAAATAAAACATCTATCGTTTCATATTATGCGTCGCAAAATATATTGTTTATGGTAATATTTTTCATAATTTATATGAGCGCAATATTAGACACCATTACGGGGACGCAGACAGAAACATGAATAACAACAATGTTTACATTTTGCGTTTTTATTTTTATTTTTTTATGTTGGACCTGTAATAAATATTTGATAAGTGTTTTATATATTTTATTCATATGTATTTTAAATCTTTCATCAAACATTTGCCCTGAAGATTTCAATAAAGCGAGAAATATGATCACGTACAGTGCGAATGAGTAAATTTTGGAGTATATAATTTCAAATGTAAAAAAAGAAATGATTCCTTACACACAAAAAAAAAGACTTTTGCTGCTTGTTCAAACTACGCATTTAAAATGAGTCGAAACAACACATTTCTAAAGTTTTTTGGGGACAACTTAATTGTTTTATGTTCAATCCACTAAAATTAGTAAAAATGAAACCTATGTTTTTACAGTTTGAATGTGGTCTATATATATAT
>CAIGQV010019087.1:1317251-1349759 GCA_903798115.1 Danio jaintianensis
TACAGAACAGGTAAGTGACATTCTAAGTCGATCTCTCTCTTTTGTATTTTGTAGTGCTGTATTTATACCATAGTAATCTGGTAGTGTTTGCTTTGCTCTGGCTTTTTCGGGGTTAATTATTGTGATCTCCTGATCGCAACAGAGAAATACCGAGAAATCTCTGTAGACTGATGGCATTTCATGCCGTTCAGCTTTATAATCTTAAAATGTGAGTAAAATCACCTGTTTTGTCATCACTTTAGACATTACGCTAGAGAATCATTCAAATACTAGTTTTAAAGTGACGTTTGTGAAGTTGCAACAGTTTTTGCTGTTCTGACGGTCAGCTGCAGATGTGAATGAATGGCGGAAAAAGTAGTTCCTCATACAAGGAGACTCTCCATGTTTGATTTTCTTTTTTATATACACGATTATGCCGTCAAACTGTTGTATAAACGCAATATCGCATGAGTATCAGTGTGATATGGCTGTATATCGTCACTCGATATACAGTATGTATGTATATCGGCCTCAAGCCAACGCACGCCTCCCACCAGTGCCAATATACAGCCATATCGCACTGCTACTCGTGTGATATTTCTCATATATATATATTTCTCATACAACCGTCAAAATTTTCTGCTATACCGTTACTAAGGTATGTGTACGATTTTTTAAAAACTTTTTTTGTTTTGTTTTGAGGACAACAGTATCTCCAGCAGAAAATATATCCAAAGACGCCGTATTAAATTGTAAAAAAAATCTGTGTTTTTAAAATAAATGAAGACAGCAGAAGTCAATAATTCATTTGAATTATTTAGCCAGACATGTTTACTGTTCCAAAATATCTTAAATGTTTCTCAAAATAAAATATATTGTGTTTAAAGGGGAAAAAAGTTTTTGTTTTTTACCCAGACATTAAAAAATAATATATTTTAGAGCAGTAATCACAATACCGTGAAACCGTAATATTTTTATCCAAGGTTATCATACCGTCAGAATCTTATACCGGCCCATGCCTAATATAAATATCTCATATCTCAGAATATGAGATTACCAATATCATGATATGAGATTTTTGTCGAATTGCCCAGCCCTATGCGCAGCATAGCAACATTACTGCAACGCACATTCAGCCAAAGTCTGTCTGAACTAGCCTGTTGTATCAATCACTAAACTTCTAACAGATGCATATACTGTAAAACATGCAACAGATATACTCAGATTCTTTATTATTTTAGGCGACTTGATAAATTTTTATGATTTTTAAAGAAAAAGCAGCTCAGTTTTACTTATTTAGAAATTTGGTTAACGATTGCAAATTACATTTTCATAATAGTATATAAGACTAGTACAAACTAATCTAAACCTTTTATTAAATGTGTCTTTAGATGGTATTAAAATTATTCACTTAATAATAGAAACAATGTAACTTCATGCAATATATTTATGCAGTGCAACTCAGTAGGCCTACAAAGCTGATCGATTGAACAAATAAACAAACTAATTGAGTCCTTCAGACTTGTTTGAAACCTACATGTAAATGTGTTGAAGCAGGGTTGGAACTAAACTGTGCAGGGCTGCGGCTAAACTGGCTTTGACACCTGTGCTATATAGTCTTAAATGACTTGATGAAAAGCCTTACGTTTCTCTCTTTGCTTCTCTCATGAAAGAGATCAATGCTTTTTTTAGGTCAATAAAGGATTAAGATATGTAAATTTGCAAATTTTTTTCCCACTGCAAAACAGCACAAGATACGGCACAAAATACGATCACAAAAAAAAGCATCTGCCAATTGATAGTAAATGATTACACATTTACACGTTTGTGTATCTGATGTACAGTGGTCCCTCGCTATACCTTGGTTCACCTTTTGCAGCCTCGCTGTTTAGCAGATTTTTTTAGTGCAATTTCATTCATTTTCTTTTCAGCTTAGTCCCTTTATTAATCTGGGGTCGCCACAGCGGAATGAACCACTAACTTATCCAGCATATGTTTTACGCGGCGGACCCTTCCAGCTGCAACCCATCACTGGAAAACACCCATACACACACATACACTACGGACAATTTAGCTAACCCAATTCACCTATAGCGCATGTGATTGGACTGTAGGGGAACACGCGAACCCACGCGAACACGGGGAGAACATGCAAACTCCACACAGAAATGCCAACTGACCCAGCCGAGGCTCGAACCAGCGACCTATTAGTGCAATTTGACATGCTGATTGGCTGTGGACCATTGTCAATCAATCTTCTCCGTGTCTCCTGCACAGTACAGAATGCGTTCAGCTTGCCAAATTAACATAAATTTTCGATCGCTAGCAGTGTGAGTTTCAACAAGGATGCAAAAAGGGTTGTAACTGTCCGCAGCAAGACCATCGTAAAGGGGGTCGCCCACCTGATACGCAGCGCCTCGACGCGCCACGCAACGCCATGCATTTTAGAATTGTAAACAAGTTGGTGGCTGTCTGCGTTCCCAGCTCCGACTCAGGACATATTTCATATTTCTGCTGTGCCACACAGCGCCATCTGAATAGTTTCATTTTAAATATATGGGAATGTGCGCGTCCGGTGTGTGTTACTTTTAACTTCATGTGCGCCGCACATCCGGTGTGCGACCCCCTTAAGAATGGAGTCTGCTTTCGCTTTGTGGATCAGTGACTGCAGGAAAAAGAACATTACGCTGGATGTCAAGATTATCCACACAAAAGCTAAAAAGTTTTATGAACCTTTTGCTGACAGCGATGAATGTTTGCGCCTGACAACAGGTTTCATTCTATAATACTGGACTTATTTTTCTACATAAGTTTGAACTTTGAGAGTGTTTAAACGAGAGAAAAGTGTGAAAATGTTAATGCCTGTCTGAGAAAAGTGTATGAAGTGTGCAGTGAGGGGTTTTACAGCCTTAAAACATTTATAATAATTGTAAAAAAATAAAGCGGACTACTTCGCAGATTTCGACTATTGCGGGGTTTTTTTAGAACGTAACTCCTGCGATTAATGAGGGACCACTGTACACTGTAAAAATTTCTGGGGGTTCCAAACAATTTAACTTCAATAACTTTCAAACAAGTTAACTTAAACATTTTTTACAAATTTAAGTGGCTTGAACATAAAACAATTAAGTTTTGTGAATTGTTACCTTAACTCATTTTAAATAAGTAGTTTAAACAAGCAGCAAATGTCATTTTTTTCAGTTTATGTTTTCATATTTTAAAAGAAAGTTATATATAAAAAAATATATAAAAAAAAAAAAACAACAGATAAGAGAAATATAAACAAAAAAAAAGTTATTTGAAATAAATAAAGGTTAAGATGTTAAAGGGAAAAAAATACACAATCATCATCCGCAACCATTTTTATAAACTCATAAACAAAAATGCTGTTCTCATGAAGTAAATAGCCAAAATGCATAAAACGCTTATTCATTTTCAGTCACATTTCAGCATATTATTAAGTACAACATCATATTTTCTGCACAACCATGCAAAGGAGTAACTCGACTATGTTTTTTTGTTCTTAATAGTATAGTTCGGGTTTAAAAGCAGCATCACCTTTCAGCACATTTTTGTCAGGCATTTTAAGGAGCCATTGAGCCGAGTAGCCTACAGCGGACACACACACCACTCAGTTCTTGGAAAATAATGCACACCCCAGGTTTTATTCGCACTTGAACCACATCCCCACCTCTGAATCTTGCATGGCGCTTTTTAAAAATTCAACTGATCCCCCAATGAAACTTTATATGCTTCGGGAATAACAGTGATGTAGCATGGTAGTGTATATATCTCCTTTTAATTATATCCTTACAAATCCCCAGGTTCCCACCCTCTTAAGACAGAAAGCACAAAGACATTGGCACATTCTTAAGCAATCACCTAAACAAACAGTGGCTAGCATTTCGCAATTTGGGCATTAAAATAGAAGAAAAACAACAAGCTTAAAGGGATAGTTCACCCATAAATTAAAATTGGCTCACTATTTACTCTCCTCCTTTATTTTTTTTATTTTCTTTGTATAATTGTTTTAGTTTTTATTTATTTATTTATATCCTATAATTTGTTTTAATATTATTATTTTCATGTTATCTTATGCATGTATGTTTTTTGTGTATACAGTGGTCCCTCGTTAATCGCAGGAGTTACGTTCTAAAAATAACCCGCAATAGTCAAAATCTGCGAAGTAGTCAGCTTTATTTTTTACAATTATTATAAATGTTTTAAGGCTGTAAAACCCCTCACTACACACTTCATACACTTTTCTCAGACAGGCATGAGCATTTTCACACTTTTCTCTCTTGTTTAAACACTCTCAAAGTTTAAACTTTCGTAGAAAAATAAGTCCAGTATTATAGAATGAAACCTGTTGTCAGGCACAAACATTCATCGCTGTCAGCAAAAGGTTCATAAAGCTTTTTAGCTTTTGTGTGGATAATGTTGACATCCAGCGTAATGTTCTTTTTCCTGCAGTCACTGATCCACACAGCTAAAGCAGACTTCATCCTTAAGGGGGTCACACACCGGATGCGCCTCGCACATGACAGTTGGAAGTAACACACACCAGACGAGCACATTCTTATGTTATTTAAAATGAAATTATTCAGATGGCGATCTGTGGCACGGCAGAAATATGAACAGTGTCCCAAGTCATAGCTGGACACCGCAGACAGCCGCCAACTTTCGGCGCCGGTGTGCATACCCTGATATAAACCTATGTTTACAATTCTAAAATGCATGGCGCTGCGTGGCGCAGCGCATCCCGTGTGCGACCCCCTTTACGATGGTCTTGCTGCTGACAGTTACAACCCTTTTTGCATCCTTGTTGAAACTTACACTGCTAGCGATAGAATATTTATGTTAATTTGGCAAGCTGAACACATTCTGTACTGTACAGGAGACACGAAGGAGATTGATTGACAATGGTCCACAGCCAATCAGGACACAGAACACAATGCGCTGTAAAAAAAAAAAAAGCATGTCAAATTGCACTAAAAAAAATCCGTTAAACGGCAAGGCCACGAAAGGTGAACGACGTTATAGTGAGGGACCACTGTATATGTGATATTTTACCTTATTACACTGTAAAAAACTCTGGGTTCCACACAATTCATTCATATTGTCCCAACACAAATTAAGTTAACTTAATCGTTTTTCACAAATTTAGTTGGTTTGAACCTAAAACAATTAAGTTGTCCCTGCAAAACCTTAAGAATTGTGTCGTTTCAACTCATTTTAAATAAGTAGTTTGAACAAGCAGCAAAAGTTATTTTTTGAGTGTATTTATATACTTATTTAGTGCATAATTATGTTTTCCTGATCATTTCTTGTTTGGTGAATTGTATCAGTGCGTGATTTTTATGGCATGTTTTGTATATCTATATGTATCAATATTATTAATATTGTTTTTACGGTGTTATTATCTATTTGACCTAAGATGAACGTAAAAAAGCAAAAAAAAAAAAAGTTTACTTAATCGAATTGTGTGGAACCCAGTATTTATTACATAAAATAAATAAAAAATTGTTGCTCGTTCAAACAACTTACTTAAAATGAGCTGAAACATCACAATTCTTGAAGTTTTTTGGGGACAACTTAATTGTTTTATGTTCAATCCACTTCAATTTGTAAAAACAATTAAGTTGACTTAATCATTGAATTAAATCCATTACAGGCTGATAGTGTAGCCTTTGCAACTTTACTGGCAAGACGACTTATTCTTATGAATTCAGTCAGAAATTCTTATCGGCAATGGGTTTTTGATTTTTCACATGCTTTTAGAATGGAAAAGATTCGGTTCGCAATGAAACAACAGTTACAGAAAGTCTGGAGCCCACATTTTTAAGGAGACACCAATATCTTAATTTATTTTATTTTATTTGCATAATTGTTTTAGTTTTTATTTATTTATTATTTCTTTTTTATTTCTATTATTATTATTTTCACGTTATCTTATGTATGTATATTTTTGTGTGTATATATATATAAATATAAAATAATAATAAATATATGTATATAATATTGTACCTTATTACACTGTAAAAAAAAAAACGCTGGGTTCCACAAAATTCATTCATGTTGTCCCAACACAAATTGATTAAATTAACTTAATCGTTTTTACAAATTGAGTTGGTTTGAACCTAAAACAATTAAGTTGTCCCTGCAAAACCTTAAGGATTGTGTTGTTTCAACTTATTTAAATAAGTAGTTTGAACAAGCAGCAAAAGTAATTTTTTGAGTGTATTTATATACTTATTTGGTGTATAATTATGATTTCCTGATAACTTCTTGTTTGGTGAATTGTATCAGTGCGTGATTTTATGGCATGTTTTGTATATCTATATGCATCAATATTATTGATATTGTATTTACAGTGTTATTTTCTATTTGACCTAAGATGAATGTAATAAAACAAAAAATAAATAAATAAAAACAATTAACTTAATAAAATTGTGTTGGGACAACCTGAAAGAATTGTGTGAAACCCAGCATTTATTACAGTTCTGTAGCATGTTCAAAATGTTATTTAAAATAAGTTAAAACACAATTCTTAAGTCTTTTTTTTGGGTCAACTTAAATGTTTTATGTTCAATCCACTTGAATAAATTTGTAAAAACACAATTTGTAAAAACACAATTTGTAAAAATGATGTTAACTTATTTGGTTCATGTTCCAACCTGAAGGAGTTGTGTGGAACCCAGCTTTTTTAGTCTATGTTGAACATTAAGAAACCAAAAACCTGTAACCATTGACTTCCATAGGGGAACAAAACAGAAGTCAATGGTTACAGGCTTGCAGCTTTCTTCAAAAGAGCTTCTTTGTGTTCAACAAAAGAAAGTCAAACAGGTTTGCAACAAGTAAAGGGAGTGTAAATGATGACAGAAATTTCTGTTTTTATGCGAACAATCCCTTAACTAAGAAAACCCTAACATAAATGCATTAAAAAGCCACATTTCTATTGTAACACATAGAATAAATTGTGTAAAAGAAAAAAGTAGGCCACATGGGCAGAGTACACAAAAAGCAGGACCGCCTTGTTATTGTCCAGAGAAAGAACATGTTTACAGGTAAATAGGTGTGGCTTTAAAAATGTACTTTGACAGAAACCAAGCACACACCTCTCCATTTGCTCTCCAACAAGATACGGTTACAGATGCTCCTGATATTAATGAAGCTCTGGAGGACTGTGTAGGACCACAACAGCTACAGTTTCAGAAGGTATTTCCAGGATTTTATTAATACTGTTGTCACGTGAACATCTTTCAATGACTGCGATGACCTGGAGTTAGCTTTTTTTAAACAGCTTTAGTCATTTTTTCATTTAGTCTTTGCTCACCGTTGTCTCAAACCTTTATGAGTTTCTTTCTTTTGTTAAACCCAAAAGAAGATATTTCGAAGAATGTTGGAAACCTGTAACCATTGACTTCCATAGTAGGACAAACAAATACTATGGAAGTCAACTTTTGTGTTCGACAGAAGAAAGAAACTCATGAAGCTTTGAAACCACTTGAGGGCGAGTAAGTACTGCGTCAATTTTTCATTTATGGGTGAACTATACCTTAAACGCTAATTCAATTTAGTTGTACAGCATTGCATTAATCCAATTAGAATTTTCGGTTTGAAAATCTAGCTAGTTACAAATTTAGTTTAGTTCTACATATGTGGGGACGGTACTCCCATGGGTGCAGAAATAACCAAACACGTGTACTGTACTGCTGAAAGGGTTAAATCTCTATTTGACAAGCCTACAGCAAGAAACACGCCTTTAAACAAATGTCTTTACATTCCTCGTTTAAGAACCACTTCTGTTTGGCATTTGTGACTAGGAATGATAGGAACTAAAAGGACAAACCACAAAATCCTGCTTGTCAGGTTTGTACAAATGGAAATTGGCACTTTTATTTTATCCTTTATTTAGCAGGGTGCTAGTTTACGGGGATTCTGCAGGTATCTTCAAAATCTCTTTTAAGGTTTTTTATATATTTTTTTAGAACTCCAGCTATCAATTCATTCAATAATTGATTAATCTACCACTGTAATTGGTCAATTAATCAGATAAGCTTTTTTATTTTCTTAGAATTTCTGGGTGACTGAAATGCAACAGAGCAGTAAACAGTGTATACAAGCCAAGTCTGTCTATCTATCTCTCTATTTGCATATACTCTATGCCAGTGGTTCCCAAAGTGGGGGTCGCTTGGTGATGTCCGAAAATCGTATTCATTTTTTTAAACCATTAGAATTACCATATTTTATCCATAACGTACTGAAGACAAAAAGAGTAGTTTAAAGTTACAGCCTTTTGATTTTTTTTCTATTGGATTGTGACCCTTGGGGTGATTACATTATATTAAATACACAGCAATAGCGTCAGATGCAGCAGACTGATTTAATGGCACCAGGTTAAACTTTCTGACACCTTTACAGCACTCATGAAAAATCGGCTTGGGCCTATTGGTGTGTGTGCGCTGTTGCATGCAAGGTTTCTATATTTATAACCACCTCAGAGGATATTGGGGGTCGCGAGTCACTGGCATTGTTATTTGGGGGGTTGCGGGCTGAAAAGTTTGGGAACCCCTGCTCTATGCAACAAATATATTGCAATATATTCTTACTACATTCTGAATTTAAAATTTTTTTTTTTAATTCACCAAAAATTACATTTAACTAATAATATAATTACAGGATAACATAAAAACAAGCTGCATATTGCTTATTTAAAATAAATATAACAAGCAAATCGAATAAATGTTATACAGACAGGAAGTGATGCGTTAAATTTATCTATTTATTTATTAAACAGAGTCCATTACTACAAATTTAATCGATTATTTTTTGTAATTGATTAAATCGAGTTTTTTTAACTACTCATAATTCATACGCTACCTATGACTAACTACAGAATCCCCACACACATTTATATGTGTTTTTTTTGTTTGTTTGTTTTTTTTACAAAAGATTTTTACAACTTTGTGAGTTTCACACAACAATGAAATTATATACTCTGAACTGAATTAGAAACGACCTAGAAGATGTGAAAATTTATTTAAAGATATTTCAACATTTTAAAAACGATCAGGTTGAAAAAAAAAAAAAATCAGACTTTTTCCAGAGCTTAAAACTTATACAAGATTCAAGTGCAACAGAAATTATAGTTTAATTTGGACATATTAATTAATATGCCTTCATTTAACTTTTAGTTCAAACTCAAACACAACCTTCACTGAAAAAAATGATGTTGCAAACAATTTATATGTGTTGAATTTAAACAAACAAATAAAATTTAGTGATGTTCAGCTTAATTTGTTTGTTTGAATTCAGCCCAAATAAATTGTTTACAACCACTTAACTTAAACAAAATGAGTAAATCCAAGGAATCATCTTTAAATCATTTTTTTCTGTGTTGTATCTCCTTAAAATAGTAGATTTTTTTTTATCATTTGAGCCACACAGCACAGCACGCAGTAACACAAGTTGTAATTTTCTGGGTCAGTCATGCTAAAGTAACTAAATATAGTTCATTCTTTCTGCTTTTTACCTCCAATTTGTAGCTCCCAGACTTAAAAATATATATATATATAGAAAGTATTAGCATCAATATTGCAATGTGTACATTCGCAATTGTCACATGGCAAGATCTTCAATGCCATAGGATTATAGGAGCCACAGTTTGAAATGCATGTAATTTGTAGATTAAATGTAAAGTTTAACCAATGTGGAATTAGTAAAGTTTATAATTTGCATGTGTTTTACTGTTAAACATGGACTGTAAAAAAAATCCTGGGTTCCACACAGATCGATTTGTGTTGTGACAACATGAAGGAATTAAGTTAACTTATTAGTTTTTACAAATTTAAGTGGATCGAACATGAAACAATTAAGTTGTTCCAAAAAAATCTTAGGAATTTTAAATAAGTAGTTTAAACAAACAGCAAACGTCATTTTTTTTGTGTCTAGCAAGTGAGTTTAAATGCTTCAGGCACAAAAACAATAACCTTTGTAGCTCTAACAAAGTTGAATTGCATTTCATTTGTATAGTGAAGACTGCAAAGTGTCATTTTACATTTGATTTTTCAATATTTGCATTTCTTCCATTAAGACTCTCCAGGAAAAATATAAAACCCTATTTTGTTTCCTCATTTGTTTCCAGTTTATAGTTAAATTTAACTCATTCAAATATGCTGTGGCTTTGTAACCCAACCGGGGTTTTTTCAACCCAATGGTTGCACTGTTAACGATTTTTGTAAATTACACAGTATTAACTGTAATATGAACCGTATTTCATTGTAGGACAGTTTGCATATTTTACCATATTTTTAGAAGTTTCATTGTGAAAATTACTGTATATTTTACAGTAAATATATACAATGCTGTAAATGCATATACAGCAAGAATAATACTGCTGTAAATGTAAATACAGTACTTTTGCTGTAATTGATTCACAGTAAGTTACTGGCAAACTGCTGCTATAAGTTACTGTAGATTCTACTGTAGATTCTGTCCAACACTGAGTTACAACAACCCAGCATTTATTAGAGTGTACTAATTTATGCATCAAAAATCAAAATCACCCCAACCATTCTGAAATAATGAATTCTTCACAAACAGAGTTATTCAAGCTATCTGTATTTCATATCGTAATATACAGTGGGTATGGAAAGTTCCATACTACTGGAAGCAGCAGCAGATAGTTCACCTCAGATCTTGAAAATAAAATAAACTGTGACTCAGTGCAAGCTAACACATGTCAGTGATTCAGCATTAATAATGTTAAAGAGGTTTAATATGTATTAATTAGATTATAAACCTTACCATTTCGTTGGAGTGCAGTAAGTGCATTATTCTGTGCTTCTGAATGGCTGTATTTAAACTTCTGTTGTGTTTCGTCCGGTGCAAACAGCAAATTGCTTATCACTGCAAATCTCATCACGAAGCGTGTTGTTAGGACACGGGGTTACAATGTAACCTGCTCACCTAATGTTCACGTTCGTAATATTTATATTATTTGCTAATTAATAACCACCTCATGTGAAACTCTGAATCTGCGTCTCATTGTGGAGTCTGTTACTGTCCGCCGGAGGTCGCATTTCGGTCACAGACGCATACTTTCAGAGCCTTCATGAATGAATGAATGAAATACGCTGTTTTCCACCAAGGCAACCCAAGGTGCTAAAATATAATTGGCTAAAGTGGCATTGGGCGGGTTAAAGGGACCAAAACAAAGACAGACGTTCCGGCACCTAACGCACAATTTCAAAGCAGAATATCTGACTTTAGCAACGCGTTTCAGATAAACAAGAACGTTCACTTAGCATGTTTCTTAAATATCTGCAAACATTTTATGGCATTTTTATGCTTTAGAAGATTCAAAAACTTACATACAGCACCTTTCATTTTTTCACTCTTTGTTATATTGCAGCCATTTGCTAAAATAATTAAAGCTAATTATTTCCTCAATGTACACACAGCACCCTATATTGACAGAAAAACACAGAATTGTTTACATTTTGGCAGATTTATTAAAAATGAAAAACTAAATTATCTCATTAATAAGGAAAAAGTGAACTTAATTTTAGCAAATGGCTCCAATATATAACAGAGTGAAAAAATTGAGGGGGTCTGAATACTTTTCATACCCACTGTATATTGCAGAAAAACAAAATAGTTCAATCTCATTCTTTTTCCAATACCATACAGCCCTACAGTCTACACTTTAATTCTTCCTTTTCTCTTGCGTCACTAACGTGAAGCCTTAAGCACAAAAGAAGTTGAAGTTAATTAAGTTTTGGAAACAAATAAATCCAACCTGGTTAATATCAGGTTAAGTTGTTTAACAAAGCTTGTTAGTGTGTAAACGCGTGCAGCAAACAGCCAATCGCACGACACGAGGGGGTCAGTTTGGTTAGTTTCTCACAAGAGAGTCAGGCATACACTTCTCTGATAAAGATTAAAGGGGACCTATTATGCCCTTTTTTACAAGATGTAAAATAAGTCCCTATGTGAAGTTTCAGCTCAAAATACCTCACAAATAATGTTTTGAAACGGCCCCTTTTAGGCTTTGATACAAAATTGTGGCATTTTGGTGACTGTCGCTTTAAGTTTAAATGAGATTGGGCTCTTTTCAAAAGAGGGCAGAGCTACAAATGCCTGTGTGTCAGCATAGTGGCAGATTCAAAAACAAGACTAACATTCCATGCTAATGAGGGAGAGATCGTCACTATTGGGCGGGGTTTTGTTAAGTAAATTCAATTCATCTTTACTTCTATAGCCCTTTTACAATGTAGATTGTCTCAAAGCAGCTTACCATAGAAGATTATAGTAAATTGAAACTGTGTCCGTCCATTTTTTAGAGTTGAAGTTCAGTTTAGTTCAATTCAGTGTGGTTTAATTTTCGCTGCTGAAAGTCCAAACACTGAAGAGCAAATCCATCAATGCGCAGCTCCACAAGTCCCAAAACCAAGCAAGCCAGTGACGACATGTTGTATATTGTCTTCTTTTATGTTGTATTGTTTTTATGTTGTTTTTCCTGCCTCGGGACTACAGGTGAAAATTAGCATTTATGCTACAACCTGGCTCATTTACATTCTGTACAGAAATGTTAGATTGTTCATTAATGTGCACTGTCCCGAATGAATGAATAAATAAAAAAAAAAAATAAAATAAAAAAAGACAGCGGCGAGGAACAAAGCTTCACCAATTGACGAAAGTGAAGGAAAAAAATCCTCCTTTTACCAAACAAACATTCCACTGCAACAGTCTTCTGAACGAGAGATGTTTATCAAGGCTAAATTTGTTTTTGGCTAGACATTGATATTAAATGTAAACCAACACCTTTACATTATGCATTTCATTTTAATCGAAAATGGTCTGCTTACAGTTTCATATGGTTCTATTTTGAATACTAGTAAAGACAACTTAAACGTGACTTGTCTCTCTAAATGCATTTATCATTTGTTTGACATTACGTTAAGCCATTTAACTCACTATTATGAATATTATTATTATTATTATTATTATTTAGCTGAATATTAATTAATTCTTTATTCAACAGTTTTTTCTTCTCAGTGTCAGTATATTGCACATTTAAGGGCTGCACCATATTTTGTTATTCTGCAATATATATTGTGATATGAATACAATTGATGAAGGGAGGTGCACTTGTGTAATGTAATGTTTATTTATATAGTGCATTTATCGTGTATGGCCATACTCCCAAAGTGCTACACAATCATTAAGGGGGGGTCTCTCCACACCACCACCAGTGTGCAGCATCCACTTGGATGATGCGACGGCAGCCCCAGGACAACGGCGCCAGTGCGCTCACCACACACCAGCTATAGGTGGAGTGGAGAGACAATGATACAGCCAATTGGGGGAACGGGGATGATTGGGAGGCCATGATGGGTAAGGGCCGATAGAGGGAATTTAGCCAGGACACCAGGCTTACACCCCTACTCTTTACGAGAAGTGTCATAGGATTTTTAATGACCACAGAGAGTCAGAACTTCGGTTTAACGTCTTCTCCGAAAGACGGCGCTCACTGACAGTATAGTGTCCCTTTCGCTATACTGGGGCATTAGGACTTACACAGAGCGCAGGTTGAGTGCCCCCTGCTGGGGTTTTTCCATGTGGTCTCCCATCTAGGTACTGACCAGGCTTAACCCTGCTTAGCTTCAGTGAGTACCCGGTCTTGGGCTGCAGGGTGATATGGCTGTGGCATTTCATTACCTCTAACTAATCATTTGATCATTCTGTGTTTTCAGGCGGAACTGAGACCCAATGTTAAATCAGCACACACCACCCGCCATGATGATGGCTATTGTCTGGTCACCAGGGATAAATGAGAACTTTCCCCACGACGAGACCCTGCAGTATCTCCTCATTCTGTGCACCAAAGTGGCTTTAAACACGTTCGTGTTGTACTTCTGGAGGAGAGGCATTCTCAAGTCCCTCCTGGGGATCTGCAGTGTCTCCATGTACGTGGCGGACGTCCTGCTGGTCTGTGCTGTCTCCAGCGCATGGATCCTCAGAGAGAACCTGCCCACCTCCACCTCAATGTGCTTTATCCTGGCTCACGGATCCACCATCTATGCTCTGCTCCCTCTACCCATTCTCATCGCTGGGGTGTTTGACTACGCCAGTTACCCAAACCTAGACATAACCCACTGCAGTCGACGCAGAGTTGTCAGTTACTGCTTGATTGCTGTGCTTTTGTGGGCATCAGTGATCATCTACACATACCACAGCACCAACACGCAACCTACAGAGATTTACAAAGACAGTTTGAAGCTAATAGTTTGTCGTGTTCACGGATCTACAGTAGTGTTTCAGTTTAGCGTGTACGTATTAACTGTGATGATTCTCATACTTCTGCTTCACCTGAAGAAACTGATTGGATGGGTCAGTAGAGCCAATAAACTGGCAAAGCTGGAAAACCTAACATTTCTCTCAGATCAAGACTATAACCAGATTGGGGAATGGGGAAATTCGGAAATTCTAGAAAGTTCTCCTCCACTCTTCGTCAGTCTGACTCTAGGTTTTGCAATGAACTGGGTGCCATACTTGTTAATATCTGTAACATGTGTGCTGGTGGATTTCGCAGTGCCTGCTTATGCCAGCGTGAACCTTCTATGGATGGCTTGTGCCAACAGTCTAATGGTTGGCATTGCGTTTTGTTTGAGGAGCGCCAAGATTGGACCGTTCACCAAATTCCCAGATGACACTTGTTTTTGGAAAATCTACTGGCACTTAAGCAATGAAACGCCAGTAACTGTGGACACAACAAGATTATACGTAGCTATACCTATCCAAAAGGTCTAGTCAAGGGCTGCACGACATTGGAAAAATCTGATATTGCGATATTTTATTTTTCTGCGATTAAATATTGCAATATGAATACAGTTTTACAAGATAGTTTGAATTGGTTTTCTGGGGAGTCTAACAGTATTCATGTACAGAAATTGAATAATCACAATGTAAAAAACGCTTTTCTTACTTTGCTTTGTCTCCTTTTTAGTCCAAATATTCTTAGATCAAGTAAAAATATTGTTTTGTTTCAACTTCAGAAGAAAAAGGGCAAAATTAAGAGTTTTTCCTTAAAACAAGCAAAATTATCTGCCAGTGGGGTAAACAAAATAAAATAATTATAACATAATTATAAATAATAATGTAGCTATTTGTACTAGAAACAAGAAAAAAAAATTCAAAGTATGAAAAACGTTTCTTTTTTTTTTTGCATAAATACCGTACAAATACAGTAATAGTATACAATTCTGTAGCTCCTGGTCAAGTATAATTCAGACTCAACATTGCATATCTTGCGATGTGATTGCAGATACGCACATTGCAATATCGATGCTGAAATTATATATTGCGCAGGCCTAGTCTAGTCGAAACCAATTCAAGACTGGCATGATACTCGCATGTAAAAAAAAAAAAGAATAATAATCTGTTAATTTAGGGTATATTAATATATAATATAATTAGGCATAGTTCACCCAATTTTGAAAATTGTGTCATCACTTGCTCATCCTCCGCTTTTTTCAAACATTGAGTTTTTTTTTACTTCTGTTGAACACAAAGGAAGACATATTGAAGAATGTTGGAAAGCAGAAGCCCTTCAGATATAGTATTTTTTGTTTCTATTATGGATGTCAATGGCTGCTTTTTTATCATTTTGTGTTAAACAGAAGAAAGAAATTTGTAAAACTTTACAACCACTTGAGTGTGAATAAATGGTGACGAAACGTTCATTTTGGGTAAATAATCCTGCCATGTTTGTACCTTTTTTTTTTTTTTTTTTTTTTAAACACCACGTTTAAATCGAATTGTGAGTTTGTTTACTTCATGAAGGATGTAATCCCAGAAAGTGCTGCTATAAGGTAAACGCAAAAAAAACCCTTGACTCTTTTTTTCTTTTTTTTATACCTGTGTATTTGTTTGTAACTTTCATGCCGTCTATGGCGCCGATTACGATGGCCGCCTCCGTGTTGAGCTCTGCTTCACGAAAACAAATTCCTCGTATGTGTGAACATACCTGGCAATAAAGCTCTTTCTGATTCTGATTCTGTCTACATTTGATGCGAACCATGTGGTGTACAAAGCCAAAATAAAACCCATTATAATCAGCAGTATAAAAAAAAAAAAAGATGTGAACTGGCACATGTATGCACTTGTCCTATACTTTTAAAAAAACAACAAACGGACTTGCACTGCTCACTTTGATGCATCTTGTAGAGAAGGATGTCAGAAAAAAATCATATAAATAAAGTAATGAACTTGTAAAATGTTACGGTTTTCCAAATATACTCAAGCTCTGCTCCAAAATGTATAGTAAGCCGTCGAGCTGACTACTGGCAACATAGATAGCATCTTAAGATGTTTGTTCAGCCAAAAATTTTAGTTATGCTATTAATTACTCACCTACATGTCATTCAAAACCCCTGAGACCTTTGTTCGTCTTCAGAATACAAACTGAGATATTTTAGGTGAAATCTGAGAGCTTCCTCTTCCAGACAGCAAGGTTCTAGAAAAATACCAAAAAACATCCTTAAAACAGACAGAACCACATTCAGTGGTTCACTCGGAATATTATGGAGCTACAAGAATACTTGTGTGCTCATAAAACAAAAACAACAACTTTATTCAACAGTTTCTTCTCCTCAGTGTCAGTATATTGCACACATTGCAACCCCTCCCCCACACCCCGTATGACCGTATGATTATACTCTACCTGTCAAAAGTCTTGTCGTCGATCTCAGTTGTAAGAGCAACAAATAATAACTTGACTTCTAGTTGATCGTTTGGAAAAGTGGCAGAAGGTAGATTTTTCCAATGAATCATCTGTTAAACTGCATCCTAATTATCACAAATATTGCAGAAGAAGTCACATGGACCCAAGATTCTCACAGAAATCAGTCAAGTTTGGTGAAGGAAAAATCATGGTTTGGGGTTACATTTAGTATGGGGGCATGCGAGAGATCTGCAGAGTGGATGGCAACATCAACAGCCTGAGGTATCAAGACATTTGTGCTGCCCATTACATTACAAACCACAGGAGAGGGCAAATTCTTCAGCAGGATAGCGCTCCTTCTCATACCTCAGCCTCCACATCAAAGTTCCTTAAAGCAAAGAAGGTCAAGGTGCTCCAGGGTTGGCCAGCCCAGTCACAAGACATGAACATTATTGAGCATGTCTGGGGTAAGATGAAGGAGGAGGCATTGAAGATGAATCTTGATGAACTCTGGGAGTCCTGCAAGAACGCTTTCTTTGCCATTCCAGATGACTTTATTAATAAGTTATTTGAGTCATTGCAGAGATGTATGGATGCAGTCCTCCAAGCTCATGGGTAGCCACACACAATAATAATTCTTTTTCCACTGTACCATGACTTTATATTCTATACTGTACATTATTTCTGTTAAGTGTCAAGACCTTTGTCTAAAAGTCAGACCTTACTCTCCTAATTAAATAATTAAAAATCAAGGCATGATCATATTTTATTTTGGTAAAATAAGCATAATCTAGAGGCCTTTGCCTTTCATATAAGCCACTTCTGATACCAAATGATCAACTAGAAGTCAAGTTATTATTTGTTGTTCCTAAAACTTGGATAGGCGACAAGACTTTTGTCAGGTAGTGTACTTTATCGCATTAATGTGGCATGATTTCAAGCTTAAACTGAAAAGTGCTATATATTTTTTTCTTTTCAAATTCTGATTTGTTCGAATAGGTCAAACAATGTTCTTTCAGTTCTTAAAAGGTTAGTTCACCCAAAGAGGAACATTTGTATTGTGATGGTGTGCTGTAAAAAAATATTATATGACAAAAAAACCTTTGCCTTTCATATTAGCCACTTCTAAAAGTCAAGTTATTATTTGTTGTTCCTAAAACTTCGATAGGTGACCAGACTTTTGTCAGGTAGTGTATAATTCTCCTTTTTATGTATAGCAATGAACACATTTGCTTGTAGAGCAAGTAGTTTGATTGTTTTCTGCCGTTTATTACTCCTAGTCATTTCTCCCATAGGCAGCTGGAAGCTCTAAAACAATCGCAAAAATGAGCACACTTCCACATTGTAGAATAACGTCAATACTGACACTAAGGAGAACAAACTGTTAAATAAAGTTATTCACGTAGCTCAAAAGTATTCACGTAGCTTGATAATATTTAAATTTAACTACTGAAAAGATATGGTCTGCTTTGAGAATGTTTTTTGGACAAACTTTGCGGTCTATTGAGGATGATGGAGCTCTCAGATTTCACCTAAAATATCTTAATTTGATGTTTTCCAAAGGTGAATGAAGGTTTCAGTAGTTTGGAATGACATGAGGGCGTGTAATTAATAACAGAATATTGTTTTTTGGGTGAGCTAAGAACTTTAAAGGTAGGGTGGACAAATTGGGAGAGGCTAGCAAAAGCTAGTTAGCATTAAAAGCCAAAAATCCTGCCCTCCCTGCATGACTACTCTGTAAAGCATCCTCCAAACACATTAACGCACACATACAGACAGACCTGATCTTCAAATGTCGACACAAAAGAGAGCGAGAAAGTGTCAGACTACTTTTGGCTTTATAATGTTCTCGCCTCTGGCATTTGCTGAAGGAATGTTTGGTTGTTGTTCGCCTTGTTCGATGATATATCCTTGTCTGTGTAAACAAGACCCACAGAGCTATGTAAATACATATTTTGGAAGACATTTTGATTGGACAAAGGTTTTTTTAGGTCCTACCCTATGACTTCCAAAGAGGATCTAAATACATATGACGTCTTAAGTTAACTTAATGAGATGTGAAGTGATTTTCAACTAACATAACAAACAAGCCCTCTCATAAACAACTGCATCAGATATCAAATGTCAACAAATGCTCCAACAAGTCGAGTCCGACTTGCGCTTTGACAATTTCCGAAAGATTTATAGAATTAAAGCTATGTTTGAGCATGAATAGGCTAATGAGATTTTATAACACTGAAAAGAAAGCATCCGAATTGCAACTTATCAAGTAACAAGAATATTAAAGGCATAGTTCACCCTAAAATTTTAATTCAGCCATCATTTACTCACCCTTGGCTTTTTCCAAACCAATTGAACACAAAAGAAGATATTGTGAAGAATGTTGTAAACCTGTAACCATTGACTTCCATAGTAGGAGAAGCAAATACTATGGAAGTCAATGGTTACAGGTTTACAACATTCTTCAAAATATCTGTTTTTCTGTTTAACAGAAAGGCAACCCAAAAGGAGAATGATTACATGTTGGCAGAATTTTCATGTTTGGATGAACTATCCCTTTTAGGGGAAAATGCTCTTTTTGTATGAAATCTATCCCTTTTAGGTGAATCTTTTTTTTTTTTTGATGAAATCTACCCTTAAAAACCTTTTTAAGTGTTCCTTTAAGAGAACACACACACACACACACACACACACACACACACACACACACACACACACACACACACACACACACACACATTAATCGACTGCCTAAATCAAGGTTAGGCAATCAACACCACAAACACAACCAGGATGTGACAAGCAACAAATAAATCTTTGCTGTTTTTAAAACATGTTGTCATCTCTGCCCTTTAAGAGTTTTTACACAATGTCAACAAAACAACATTTCACAAATTCTTATCATTACTATTGCTTATCTGAGCAAACTTAAGCATGCAACTTGTCCCACATCACCATAAAGACATATCAAATCAAATAGATTTTGGCCTCATTTAGATACAAAACCCTTTCCATTGAAACATTTAGTCAATATAAATAAATCAAAATTATTTTGGAAAATTATTAATGTAACTCAGGGAGCATCAATATATATAATATATATCTGTTGGTTTGGTCAGAGAATAAAACGTAAAAAGGTTCATATAGGCAGCACAATGGTTGGTGGGACACCAAACAGAAGGATGGTCCTCTCAACAGAAAAAAAGTACACAAGAAGGTTTGAGACATGAGCAAAAAATGATTTCTAGATCAGGAATAATGAAATTTAGCAAATAATTATTTTATTAATTGTTTGGTTTGGTCCATTCATTGTCCATTAGGGGATAAAACTGTGAATCCAATTGCATTTACACTAAATTTAAATAGTTTTAAGAAAGTTTGCCATAAGATGTTAATCATAAATATGCATTATTTATGTCATAATATACATTTTAAATAAGGCTACACGATACTGGGAATATATGCGATTTTGTTGAGAACGGTGAGAACTTGTCAAATGTTGTTTTATCAGCAATTTAAAATTTAAATTTTTTTTTTATTTATGCTATGATCATACTCAAACACTTAATAGATCTTTTTCTGAGCTAATTAATTAAATGTAAAAAAAATTTAATGTTTGAAGATTTAGATTTTACACCACAAATGACTGAAAACCTCGGCGGAAATTCAGATTCTTATTGGCTGTTTTCATTTTCCTTTCTTCAGCTCTAGGTTCACCTACTGGAGTGGTTGGGATAAAGATAGTAAAGGCCCCATCTGATTGGTCAGATTTGGCAATCTATGTATGTAACACATAAAGCTTGTGTGTGTGTGTATATATATACACACACTCATGAATAAAAAAAGGCTGTCCCAGATATACTTGCTGTACCGCTGTATAGAGTGGAAACAAAATAAAAGTTTACATATTAAATAAACAGAGGACTTATTCTTTTTTTATAATTATTTCCTCTGTTCAATTAACTAATAAGCAAGCACTTTACAAGATTCATTCCTGAAATGTTCTCCATAGACCCTAACCACCCCATTATATTTATACATATAGACATCACCTATATTACACAGACATCACCTATATACTATATAACAGCAAGTTAACTACATTTATATATAACTTTAACTGATAAAGTTATTAGTAATTACTTAATTAAAATGATTAGTAACTTATAACCTGTCTGATTTTGATTGTAATGCAATAACGTAAACCTTCCGTAAAGCTGCTTTAAAACAATAATTATTGTGAAAAGCACTATACAAATAAACTTGAACTGAATTGAAAAATTGAATATTTAACTAGGCACCCTTTAAAATCGGTTGATACTGAGGCTTTCTGATATAAACTGACATTACAAATGGAAATCTTTGAAACAGTTACCATTACAAATGCTAAAGCTTTTTCTTTTTTTTTTGAAGTGCTCTAAAGAGTTCTTTATGAAAATATGCAATGGTCAAGCGACCAGCTTATTGAGGTAAAGTTGGTTTTATATTTTGTACATTCGTTCAGCGTCAACTTGTGACATCCTCCCTATATCGTTTACCATGGTACTTTGAATATTCGGTCTGAACTCACATGTAAGTATGACTTGAAAACAACATTGGCACTATTTATTTGACTGTGAACAATGTTGTACTTTGATAGTCATTGGCTGATAATATGATTTCCCTATTTAGAATCTGCAAAAAATAGTTCTGAAATAAAGGAGAAAGTTCAAATGTGTGAATATAAAATCAACTTTACCTCAATGGCCAGCTTTACATCTATTGGACCATATATTGGATTTATTTTTTAAAAATCCCTCATTAAAAGGGCTGTTTTGAAGAAGAAAAAAAGTTAATTGGTCAAGACTTATTTTCTTTAGACCACTAGCAAGCGTTCAGTGTGTCAATTAGCAGATGAGCTAATGAAGAAAGCAGTGGCGTTTAAACTTACCTGCCCTCCGATGGTGACGTCGAAAAACACAATGGGATTATTGGGATTTGAAGGCTGGACGTTCATGGCTGTTTCAGGCTTTTCTCACTTCAGACAGCAGAAATGTTAGCTTTGAATATGTCCAATTTCCACAGCATGAGTTTCAAAACGGATCGACAATGACGTCACTACGGCAAGCAGGAGGACTTTCTACGGATACAACCGAGGCAATTACGACAATTATCGACACAGTAACCAGAATTTTAAAACCACGTTTATACAAAAAAGGTATTGTTTACGTCTATTAGTTAAAAAAAACGCTATGTATAATATAAAACAATTTTATTCAGTCAACAGCCTTACATATTCATTAAAAATAAAGTAAGTAACAACACGTGACAGTGTCTCTTCATCCATTTTCCAAACCTCTTGTTCTTGAAACTTACTCTAGTAAGTTCGTAGTTCTTGGAGAAGTTGTTCTATGTCGAACTGCACATTGTTGTCTTTTATTATACTAATATAATTTCCAGAATACAGCACATAAGTGTTCCGTGCCTTTAAACTTTAAAATTAAACTTAAAAAATTCAATTAAAATCTCACGGAGTTTGCTACAAAACAAATTGAAAAGGTATGTGCACTGAAGTTATTTTAGTTAAGCGTCAAATACCTCAAATTAGACGCCTATAAAGTGTACTAATCTTACTAAAGCTTGAGAGGATGATCTGTTACTGCCATCTCGTGGCCAAAAGGTGGATTTCATTCATTCATTTTCATTCATTCATTCATTTTCTTTTCGGCTTAGTCCCTTTATTAATCTGGGGTCGCCACAGCGGAATGAACCGGCAACTTATCCAGCATATGTTTTATGCAGCGGATGCCCTTCCAGCCACAACCCATCTCTGGGAAACATACACTACTGACAATTTAGCTTACCCAATTTTACCTATACCGCATGTCTTTGGACTTGTGGGGGAAACCGGAGCACCCGGAGGAAACCCACGCCAACACGGGGAGAACATGCAAACTCCACACAGAAATGCCAACTGACTCAGCCGAGGCTCGAACCAGCGACCTTCTTGCTGTGAGGCAAACGTGCTACCCACTGCGCCACCGTGAGGCCCTCATTCATTTTCTTTTCGGCTTAGTCCCTTTATTAATCAGGGGTCGGAATGAACCGCCAACTTATCCAGCATATGTTTTATGCAGCAGATGCCCTTCCAGCTGCAACCCAACAATGGGAAACACCCATACACTCTCATTCACACACATACACTACGGCCAATTTAGCTTACCCAATTCACCTATAGCGCATGTCTTTGGACTTGTGGGGGAAACCGGAGCACCCGGAGGAAACCCACGCGAACATGCAAACTCCACACAGAAATGCCAACTGACCCAGCCGGGGCTCCAACCAGTGACCTTCTTGCTGTGAGGCGATCGTGCTACCCACTGCGGCACCGTGACGCCCAAAGGTGCATTTATATGCCTGAAAAACTTGAAAATAGCAAAAAAACCAAACAAAAAAAAGCCCATTTTCACGAGGAAGGTTCGAGTGACACAAGGGAATTGCATAAGGGTCTTGGGGTCAGAAAATCTCCAAAATTACAATACATAACAACATATTGTTTGAAAGGGGGCGTCACGGTGGCGCAGTGAGTTGCACAATCGCCTCACAGCAAGAAGGTCGGTGGTTCGAGCCCCGGCTGGGTCAGTTGGCATTTCTGTTCCCTCCGTGTTGGCGTGGGTTTCCTCCGGGTGCTCCGGTTTCCCCCCACAGTCCAAAGACATGCGCTATAGGTGATTGAATGAGTGTATGGGTGTTCCCAGTGATGGGTTGCGGCTGGAAGGGCATCCGCTGCGTAAAACATAAGCTGGATAAGTTGGCGGTTCATTCCGCTGTGGCGACCCCTGATTAATAAAGGGACTAAGCCGAAAAGAAAATGAATGAATGAATGTTTGAAAGGGTTTCAAGAAAAAAAGGGTGCTACTTTTTTTTAATACCAAATTCTTGCATCTTTAGTATATATTTTTACATTTTTTGAGCAAAAGATCAAAATCCTTCTTTGGTCATATTTATCAAAGATGGCGAAATTAGTTTTTTGGGGGGGGGGTTTTACTATTAAAGGGATAGTTCAGTCAAAACTGAACATTCTGTCATCATTTACTCACCCTTCACTTGTTCCAAACCTGTTTGAGTTTCTTTCTTCTGTCGAACACAAACAAAGATATTTTGAAGAATGTTGAAAACCTGTAACCAATAACTTACACTGTACTTGTTTTTCCTTCTATGGGTGTCAATGGATTCAAGTTGAAAAAAGGGGGTCCTGGTTTTGTTCACAGGGGTTCAGGTGATTCTGGGAGCGATGGGTTTTCAGTTGTCCTTTGAATTATACCAGTAAATCCGCATAGAAACAGCTCGACTAGCTTTAGATGTGTCATGTGACATTATCGTAATGCGCATTCACACAAAGCCTGTTGAACAAGGCTAAATTTGTTGTATCAATCGCTAAAAATGTTTGTGCTTTTAACAGTTGTTTATATTCACCATTTAGAGTCATGTATCAAATAAGATAATGGAGGGTATAGGCTTTAATTAGTTAAGAGGCTTTCTCTCTTTGTTTCCCTGTGTTCACTTTATATAAATTACAGAGACCGATGGTTCTTCAGGTCTAGAAAGTAAAAATGAAGCACTAAGGTGTAAAAAAAATCCGTAATTTTAAGGTTTTGTTTCTGGCAGCTGGGGTGCCGGAAAAAAACTTAAAGTAACGACCGTTAAATTACAGAAATTTACCATAAAATAACGGACATAAATTACAGACATTTACTTAAATTAAAATTGAAATCTGTTAATTTATGGTAAATTTCTGTAATTTAACGGCCGTTATTTTACGTTTTTTTTACAGTGTGTGTAAATTTGTGTCTATTTTCAAAGCAAAACAACTAAAGAAATCCAGAAATTTGGAGAAAATTTGCCACCAAATCGGTAATTTTGGCCACAGTATTTAGATATTTTGATAAACGGGAGGTAAAACTTCTCAAAAATCCCTGATATTCCATGACTTGGACAAATAAAATATTAAATTCCCTGATGTTCAATGTCTGGAATAGACCTTTTAAAGTTCCATGATATTCCAGAAATTCCATGACCCCTGGGAACCCTGAATTGGGTCGCCACAGCAGAATGAACCGCCAACTTATCCAGCATATGTTTTACGCAGCGGACACCCTTACAGCCACAACCCAACACTGGGAAACACCCATACACTACGGCCAATTTAGCTTATTCATTTCACCTATAGTGCATGTCTTTGGACTGTGGGGGAAACCGGAGCACCCAGAGGAAACCCACGCCAACATGGGGAGAACATGCAAACTCCACACAGAAATGCCAACTGACCCAGCCGGGGCTCGAACCAGCGACCTTCTTGCTGTGAGGTGATCGTGCTACCCACTGCGCCACTGTGACGCCTGAATTTAGATTAACTTAATTAAAATTTTAAATACAGATATGCTGTGGAAGATTAATTGAATTATTTTCCCTTTAGATCAGACTTAATATTTCAGAAGGCCAATTCACATTACAGACAGTTGCTGTCCAGCAGGTATTTGTTTTTGCCAAATAAACATGCGTTTACTTGGTTTAGAAATAAACATGAAAACAGACAAAAACAGAAAGAAAAAAATCATAATAAACAGAAAGAGTACGCTGAATATGTTTCTAGTATATACACATACTTTATTAAGAATTATACATATTTTACAGAGGAAATCTAGTCGAGGCTAATTGGAAGCTCCTTCGGTTGCTGCCCTGGTACAACCGGGCGTTTGGTTGTTCCAGAAACCTCACTGTAAACAGAAAAGAAAATATATTTAGGACATGGTTATCATGGGAATGCAATAATAAAGAAAATGTAAACACCATTCCAACCTAAAAAGATAATTATGAATGAAATTTCTGACTTTTAAATGCGAAGGATTTTTTATAATGGAAAATATTTCTTACTTGCCCTATCAAAAAAAATCTAATTAGCTATTAGCCACATATTTTGAATAATGTGTCAAAACAAGCAAACTATTTGTATACATACACATTTTTTCAACATACATTTTTTTTTTTTTTTAATTGACAAGCTTTAAAAACTATAATAAACTAAATGTATGCACGGTTTCTGTCCAGGTCAGTGTCCCCACCATATATGGTCTACACTCACCGGCCACTTTATTAGGTACACCTGTCCAACTGCTTGTTAACGCAAATTTCTAATCAGCCAATCACATGGCAGCAACACAATGCATTTAGGCATGTAGACATGGTCAATACGATCTGCTGCAGTTCAAACCGAGCATCAGAATGGGGAAGAAAGATGATTTAAGTGACTTTGAACGTAGCATGGTTGTTGGTGCCAGACGGGCTGATGTGAGTATTTCAGAAACTGCTAATATACTGGGATTTTCACACACAACCATCTCTAGGGTTTATAGAGAATGGTCCGAAAAAGAGAAAATATCCAGTGAGCGGCAGTTCTGTGGGCGCAAATGCCTTGTTCATGCCAGAGGTCAGAGGAGAATGGCCAGACTGGTTCCAGCTGATAGAAAGGCAACAGTAACTCAAATAACCACCCGTTACAACCGAGGTTGCATAAGAGAGCAGAAGAGCATCTCTGAAAGCACAACACGTCCAACCTTGAGGCAGATGGGCTACAGCAGCAGAAGACCTCACCGGGTGCCACTCCTGTCAGCTAAAAACAGGAAACTGGGGCTACAATTCGCACAGGCTCACAAAAATTGGACAATAAAAGAGAAACGTTGCCTGGTCTGATGAGTCTCGATTTCTGCTGGGACATTCGGATGGTAGGGTCAGAATTTGGCGTCAACAACATGAAAGCATGGATCCATCCTGCCTTGTATCAACGGTTCAGGCTGGTGGTGTAATGGTGTGGGTGATATTTTCTTGGCACACTTTTGGAACCATTAGTTCCAATTGCCTACCTGAGTATTGTTGCTGACCATGTCCATCCCTTTATAACCACAGTGTACCCATCTTCTAATGGCTGCTTCCAGCAGGATAATGTGCCATGTCATAAAGCGCGAATCATCTCAGACTGGTTTCGTGAACATGACATTGAGTTCACTGTACTCAAATGGCCTCCACAGTCACCAGATCTCAATCCAATAGAGCACCTTTGGGATGTGGGGGAACAGGAGATTTGCATCATGGATGTGCAGCTGACAAATCTGCAGCAGCTGCGTGATGCTATTATGTCAATATGGACCAAAATCTCTGAGGAATATTTCCAGTACCTTGTTGAATCTATGCCACGAAGGATTAAGCCAGTTCTGAAGGCAAAAGGGGGTCCAACCCGGTACTAGTAAGGTGTACCTAATAAAGTGGCCAGTGAGTGTATAAACAAATGGAGTCACTCATTTTCAATGAGAGCCGGCGGCTATAAGTGGCGTAGCACGTTTTTGCCAGTGTGGGCGTCAATGAGAGTTAAAATCAAGTCAACTTTATGGTAACGAGCAATAGCGCAGTACTTCAGCAAGCAATCGGAATGTAGAAGTCCACCGCTTCAGAGGATTCCAGAGAACACAGTCCTGTGAACTTTGGTTCCAACCACAGTTGTTCCCAAAGGTTTGATTATTGCGATCGCCAGATTTCCAATTATTTACAATGTTTTCTTACAGGGACATGCATTTTAAAAAGTTACTGGCGAGTTACTGATGTGCATTAATGCTATTATTATTATTTTTTTCTTAAAAAAAGCGGGAATCTCATGCTAACTATAACGACAATACAAAACAGTATTGCTGCTTCAGAATATTTCAGACATATGGACACATACTGGATAAGTGGAGCAAAGCCACACCACACACAACAACTTGATCTTCCATTGTTAAATGAATTTGATAAAAAGTGTGCAACATTTTCACGCTAGAAAGCATGTGTTTATGCAGGATTGTAACTGATTTGCTGATATGCTGCAATGGCTCCTTTAAATATGAGATCAATGTTGTGAATTTTGACGCTCTCGCCAGCAGAGCAGTAAAAGGCAGACAGTGTTGTCGCCAGAGCGAACTTTGACGCTCTCGCCGCCTTCGGTGTGAACGCACAGTAATAGTTTCTTGTCACAACCCACTGTGTGAATATTGTATAGTTTTGTTTGTTTATTTTTTTTTATTGCACTTTTTTATTTATTTATATTGCACTTTTCCTACACTGTGTGAGATTTGCACCACAATAAATCAAGACGCAAACGGATCCCTTTTTTAGTTTTTGGCTACATCATTGTCATGTAAAGCTAAAAATTTGTGCTGGGCAAAGATAAATCGCAATAAAAGTTTGTATTTACATAATACATGCGTGTTTACTCTGTACATTTATTATATATAAATATACACGCGTGTGTACATTTGAAAAAAATGTGTATATATATTTAGACATAAAATTTGTCTATAATACAAATTACACGTAAATATCTATGTAAATATTTTTTTTTTCTTTCATTTTGTTTTTATGTACGCGTGTATTTACATATACGCAATAAATACACACAGCACACACCCACACACATTATGTAAAAATTAACTTTTATTTTGGGCGCGATTAATCAAAAAAATCTTGGGCTGTGGACAATGTGAAACATGTATTGTTCTCTGATGAGTTCACCTTCACTGTCTTTCCCACATCTGGGAGAGTTACGGTGTGGAGAAGCTTTTAAGCAATTAATCTTCGCCCAGCACTATGTAAAACGCATGCCTGGAAAAAATAAACTTGCAAACAGCGTTGAGACTATTCTATGTGTTTGGCTGTTAACAAAAAGAATGAAGGATCTTCACAAAACAAACCAGAAACATACATACATTAGTTTGTTTTCGACATGCGTTTTGGTTGGGAATGAGGTTGTAATCTAATTTAAGTCACTGATTGGATATGACGCACAAAGATAACACAATAATGCATTTACTGTAATGGCTTCTCCTAGGTATGTGAAACCTTATTTGTGATTGTTTCTTGTCAATCACAGTACTTTCCATTGAAGCGTTTATATTTTTGAAATAAATAGCCGATGTCAACCCACCTTCCAGCTGTGAGGGCTTTCTGTGAAGACATGATCACAGTCGGTGGAACCATCTCTCTGCGTCCATCTCTCGTACAGTAGTAGTTGTTTGCAAATTTATGACTGGGTCCAACGGGAAGCTTCGGTGGTGGCTGAGTCCTATCGTTACCGCAATGGACAAATATTAACCATGGATTAATTACTGCAAGGTCATTATATCGTGTGTATATTCAGCATGATGCTAAAGTTATAGGCTAGCTCAGGTGTTTTTAAATTTTAAAGTTGTAAAGATCATCTATTTTTATGTTTTGGAAGACATGGATACACACACACATACACTCAAAATCAGAACAAAAGGCTCCTTATGTTATGCCAAAAGTCATTCTGTGTGACCTTTCTTGGCACATTTTGGGGAAGATTTGAATTTGAAGTCACTGCTTGGTAAATTACTTGGAATCTGTGGTCTAATTGTAGATTACAAATTACAGAATAAACATTGGATCTAGATTAGGCATGTAATTAGACTACATTTTGGATTACTTTTAGATTACTTTTGGATGCTTTTAGATTACCTAATTTGCAGTGGTGTGAACAAACAAATTATAAATACTCAAATTACTGTAATTGAGTAGTTTTTCTCAGGAACTGTGATTTACTATGTAGTTTTAAAAATGTGTACTTTTACTTTCCCTTGAGTACATTTTTGTTGCAGTATCTGTACTTTTACTCCACTACTTTCCTTCAACATGCAGTCACTACTATTATTTCCTGGCTATTGGGGTTTTGAAAAATCAGTCCTGTGATTCCTGTCCAATCAAATCACACACAGAAGGTAAATCGCATCATAATGAACTACCTCAAGACATGGGCGATTTATAATTGCAGCAAACGGTTTGGAAGCATTAAAAGTGTCCAAGAAGATGTCCAAAATCTTTACACTTATTGACCCAGAGACTGTTTAGATGCATGTCACTGATGAGAAGATGACGGATGTTTACTGTATGAAAACCGAAATGGTCTTAAACACCCAGCAGGCATAAGAAGTCAACATGACGTCAGATTGACGTTGTACCCCAACGTCGTGGGGACGTTGCATTTTGTTTGGAATGAAAATCGGGTTGACGTCAGAACTCAACGTCAGGCCGATAATGTCATTATTGGACATCAAAATAATGCTGTCCTTAGACGCTGGCTAGACAATGAATTTTGGTCATCTGACATCACAACCTAAATCTAACCTAATATTAACATCTTATGACGTCGTGTGCCTGCTGGGCAATAACTAGATGCACTACTGAATGCTACGTTTACACACATCCACAAATTACATGTAAATGCATCAGCTTTTTACATCATAATACTCACTACTCTTGAGTACTTTTAAAAGGGCTACTTTTTACTCATACTTTGAGTGATATTTACAACAGATACTTTTACTCTACTTGCACTACATTTTTAGGCAAGTAATGGTACTTTTACTTGAGTATGATTTTTCAGTACTCTTCCACCACTGCTAATTTGTCACTTTTTTGTCACACAAATTGATTTTTTTTTTTTCTCAAAAGTGAAAGTTAAATTTTTTTCCCTGTTATCAGTAACGTCGCGTGTATTAAACTACTTTTGGAAAAAAAGTCAGTTATTATAACCATGTAAAATTAAAATAGAATTTAATTAAAAAACACACACAAACACAGTTACTATATATAAAAATATTTTTCCTTCTTTCACTTATTATTCATTCATTCATTCATTTTCTTCTCGGCTTAGTCCCTTTAATCTGGGGTCGCCACAGCGGAATGAACCGCCAACTTATCCAGCATATTTTTTACGCAGCGGATGCCCTTCCAGCTGCAACCCATCACTGGGAAACATCCATACACACTCATTCAAACACATACACTACGGACAATTTAGCCTACCCAATTCACCTATAGTGCATGTCTTTGGACTTGTGGGGGAAACCGGAGCACCTGGAGGAAACCCACGCGAACACGGGGAGAACATGCAAACTCCACACAGAAACGCCAACTGACCCAGCCGAGGCTCGAACCAGCAACCTTCTTGCTGTGAGGCGAACGTGCTACCCACTGCGCCACCGTACAGCCTCATTTATTATTATTATTATATATTTTTAAATTCCTATTAGGAATTCCGGTGTGACTTGAAAAAAACACGCATAAGGATGAAAATGACATTACATTGCCACAGTTGTCCAGGTTTTTTATATTTTTAGTCAAGATCTTTAGGATCTATAATTAGTGAATGGAACTAAATATGATCAACACATGTAGTTGTAAGTATGACAAACACATTGTAACTATAAATCAACTGTAATCATATAATGATCATTATGAAATGTAATTATTATTATTATTTAAATCTTATTACATAACACAGATTACATATATTAAATTACTACACAGCACTGACTGAGTATAGCAGCCATATTTAAATCCCATGTTTAGATTTAGGCATCTTATATTTAATATAAGACATCTTATATTTATTTTTTTTCTGTCCAGGAGGCCCCATTCTTCCTCAATAACATTCAGGTCTGAACTCGGTGGAGGCCAATTCAAAACTAACAGCGTTTAACCAGCTGTTTTTTCTCTTCAAACATCATTTCATCCTTCAGGTTGAGACCAAGATATTATTATATATGGTCATTCTCCCACTACTACCAGACATTACATCTATTACATCAGCCAGAATTTGAGTAAATATATGGATTATGCGTATTATGATTTTTACTGTTCTACATGCTGCTATAGATAAACAATGCAATAAAATTGATTGAAGTTGCTAAAATTAAACACCTATTCATAATGGTGGCGAAGACTTTTGCACAGCACTGTATATGTTTCAATTTTTGAAGACAAAGATTAATTTAAAACAATCAATGAACCTTTATACAAATAGTTACAATATACATACTTTAATAATATCATATTAACAACGAAGGACTTCTTTAAACATGTCGTTGATGTCAGTGAAATGCTTTGAAGAAGTAACGTTATAGATACCTTTTTGCAACTTCAGTGTATCGAAGTTGTAGTTTTGATTGGAGTTCTTGCTGTTAAGAAACGAGAAAAGCGAATGTTGGTTTACTAAACGAAATGTCAAGCTATCTAGACATGAAAACAACCGGTGAAAGACTGAAACTGACTGGCTGGCTGGCTGAAATGCAAGCGAGCAAAACAAGCCATGTATAAACAGTCATTTAAACATGTATTTCCACCCTTTTTCATATTGTATCGAAACGTTAGATTTTGTGCGTCTTATACAGCTCGACTGATAAACAATCAAATCGTCTTCTTCTCACCCCTGACAAAAGATTCCTCAGCCGCTGGATAATTTTCGTAGCCGACGCCATACTTGCTGTCAAGGTGAAATTGCTGTTCACGGTGAATCTGTTGCAGAATCAGTTCTGGTTGAACCAAACCTCATACCGCTGAAAAGAACGTACGGCTGTAAACTGATCCTGGATCAGATTGACTGTAGCAGGGAAATGACCAGCGGGCCGGATGTTCTTATTCTCTGGCTCAGTCATTCGCTGCATCTGCGACAGATACGGAGTAAAGCGCCATCTGTCGTATCAAACGCTGAGGACTGCCCAGTCAACTTCATCCATTCATCAATTTTCCTTCGGCTTAGTCTCTATTTCAGAGGTCTCCACAGCGGAATGAACCACCAACTATTCCGGCGTATGTTTTACACAGCAGATGCCCTTCCAGCCGTAACCCAGTACTGGGAAACACCCATACATACTCATTCACGCACACACACACACACACACACACACACACACACACACACACACACACACTCTGCG
>CAIGQV010019087.1:1362996-1395557 GCA_903798115.1 Danio jaintianensis
CGGGCGAGGTGCGTCGAACCGTCTCGATCAGGCTCCTGAAGTCCCTCAGGAAGTTAAGTCTGATGGAAAATGAAAAGTTGCTATTTTCTAGGCTGATATGGCTAGGAACTGCTACTATACGTGGCTGTAGCAGGCGCAATGATATTACACAGTGTCTGAAAGTAGTCCTCAGCTGTAAGACATGGTACAGCAGCAAATTTTCTTGATTATTACACCAGAATGAGAGTACAGTTCCAAGCCATATTGACCTAGAAATAGCAACTTTGCATTTGAACGGATGGAGGGTATAAATTCATTGTTTACTTGTGGCAGAAGTTAGTCAAATAGCTAGGTCTATGAAGAGTTATGGCGCACTGTTATGGCAGAAATGCCCTGACTTTGACAGGATCAAGTTGATAATCAAGTTGGAAATGGACTCATATAAAACAGCGGCCTGCTTGTCAGGGCCAAAAATACCCCTGAATACCACGCACGCACGCACGCGCGCACGCACGCACGCACGCACGCACGCACGCACGCACGCACGCACGCACGCACGCACGCACGCACACACACACACACACACACACACACACACACACACACACACACACACACACACATTCATTCATTTTCTTTTCGGCTTAGTCCCTTTATTAATCTGGGGTCGCCACAGCGGGATGAACCGCCAACTTATATGTTTTACGCAGCGGATGCCCTTCCAGCTGCAACCCATCACTGGGAAAACACACACATTCAGTGCTAGATAAAGAACTGAACATTGTGTTCATTGTTTAAAAAACTGAGACCGTTGCCTGGATGAATACTGATTGATATGTGTAGGATTTTAATTCATCAGTGCATATAAAGTATATACTTTGGTCCAATAAATGCCAGATTCATTCTTTGCTTTAACGAGGGTACAACTAATTGCATACAAAATACTCTGATTGAATCTGATTGGCTGATAGCCGTGCAATATTTTGCAATAACAGCACTCGTATAAGCAGATCTAAACTAACTCACTACAGTTTGACAAATATTGCAGCTGTTGGACAACATAATGTACTTTTAAGGCTTTTTTTAGTCGAGAATGTAGTTGTTTACATTGCAACTATGCAGTTTATTTATAAGGATAGTGCCTATTTTAAAATATAAAAAAATAAATTGACGGTTGACTGCCAGATGGCGACAGAAACCGCATAATAAGTCCTTAGGGGAGAAAAACTCAGCGTAAATTTCAAACTACAGCTGATTAAATCATTACAGAACAGGTAAGTGACATTCTAAGTCGATCTTTCTCTTTTGTATGTTGTAGTGCTGTGTTTATACCATAGTAATCTGATTTTTTGGGGTTAATTATTGTGAGATCCCGATTGCAACAGAGAAATACTAGGAAATCTCTGTAGACTGATGGCATTTCATGCCTTTCAGCCTTAAAATCTTAAAATGTGAGCAATTTTAAGTCTTGTCATCACATTAGACATTACACTAGAGAATCATTCAAATACTAGCTCTAAAGTGACGTTTGTGAAGTAGTAACGGTTTCTGCTGTTCTGATGTCAGCTGCAGATGTGAATGAATGGTGGAAGAAAGTAGTTCCTCTTACAAAAGGATTTTTGAGACTCTCCATGTTTGATTTTCTTTTTTATATAGACGGTTATGTCGTTGAACTGTTGTATAAACACAATATCACACTCGTACCAGTGCAATATGGCTGTATATCGTCACTGGGGGGGCATTAAGGTACTCGGCCTGTGGCCTCGAGCCAACGCACGCCTCCCACCAGTGCCCATATACAGCCATATCGCACTGCTACTTGTGTGATATTGCTCATATATATTTATATATTTAAGCTATCTATATTTTAGAAATGATCTATACATGTAGATTATATACATGGATGTGTGTATTTATACACAGCACACAAAATTATTATGTAAACGCAAACTTTTATTTTGTATGTGATTAGTTTGTGATTAACAGCATTAAGACAGTTAGCTTTCAGTGTCTTGACGGACTGGTTTATTTGGAGAATGTATCTATAAGTATCATTCTGATGCTTTGAATATGAGCTAAAACAATGTTAATGGGTGGTTGCTAGGATATTCTGGGTGGTTGCTACGTGCTTGCCTATTAGGCTCAAGTCTAAACTTATCCTCAACAAACTGCATTATTTGAGGTATTATTTATGGATGTATCACACACAATGTGGGTGATTTACACGCATACATATTCTGAAACTAGCTTTAAGAATCTGTTTATAATCCAGTAAAATGTGATCAGCTGTTCTTCACAGGAAGAGTCCATTTACTGAAGCAGATTTTAGAAACAATTGAAGGATGTTGCTGTTACTCACCAAAATCTGCAGCAGCTGTCCACTAATATGCTTTATTAAAACCTTTACAATGTACATGCTGGAGGTAAAAAAAAGATATATTTTTAAAACTGACACTTATAATTTATTTTGTGGTCCATATGCTGTTTTTTCTGAGATTGCACTGCCTCCATTGCTTCTGGTAGCAACCATGCTGACATCTGCTCACTTTATTTTGGTAAGCCCCTATATTACTGGACATTTGCTTAAACGTCACGTGAAGTGCTTTGAAATGTGCATTTTTATTCGATGTTTGACGTAAACTTAACCGAAACACAAAGAGAGGGCGGGACATAGTGTAGCTCCTCCCCTTTTTATAAAACAGCTTATAGCGTTTTGTTTTATCCCTGCTCTGCCAGTGTGAGTGGTTGAGCTCAAGCGCATCAAATGTGAAGTGTCTTGAAGGGGGCGGGGCATGTCAGATACTAGAGAGCATTTGATTGGTCAAGATTTAATGAGAAGCTAAAGTATGAGGTGACGTCAATAAAACCGTTGATCAATTTAGGCGGAAGTGACAAACTGCAAGCCTTACATGTTTATATCAGTTTTATATCTTCTAAACGTGAATTTTGTAACTGTTTTGGAGCACACTAGCTAAAAAAATTATTTTTATTTCATGGGAGCTTTAAAAGATGATAGATGTCAGCTTAAATATAATCAGTCTTTTTTTTTTTACTTTTCATTATTGGAATATAGTCTAGTCCGCAATGGTACTTATCCTGACCAACAGCTTCCCATTTATATCACAATGATCCAAGGGTGATTTGCTATTATTTGATACTATAATGTAGGGCTGAATAATATATCGTTTCAGCATCGATATCGCAATGTGCGCATCTGCTATAGTCACAGGATGTGCAATGTTGAGTTTATATGTTGGTATTATATTTGAGCAAGAGCCATAATCCGCAAACATGATATATGTGAATTTTAACTATAATAGAGTGACAGTTTATCATGAGCATGTTCTTAAGGCATGTGACTGCATTCAGGCACAATAAATTGTACCGTTTGTAACTTTAATAAAGATTTTTATTTACCTATTTATACAATGAAGACTATACAGTGTTATCTTCATTCATTTTCCTTCGGCTTAGTCCCTTTATTCATCAGGGGTCGCCACAGCGGAATGAACTGCCAACTTATTCAGCATATGTTTTACACAGCAGATGCCCTTCCAGCTGCGACCCAGTACTGGGTCCATACACACTCATTCACATACATACACTACGGCCGGTTTCCCCCACAGTGTTTGGACATGCAAACTCCACACAGAGAACCCAGCCAGGACTCGAACCAGCGACCTTCTTGCTGTGAGGCGACAGTGCTAACCACTGATCCACCGTGTCGCCCCACAGTGTTATCTTACATATGATTATTCAAATTTTGTACCTGAATACTGTTAGACTTCCCAAAAAGACATAAAGCACTGTAGCTTTAACTTTTTCCTTTGCTCTACTGTATTTATCTATACTTTTCAAGAGTTCGCACTTTGATAATGCTCGACTATGATAGCGGATTTGGCATGCTGTCCCGGGAGAGAACTCTGAGCTCGGAGATAGATGAGCCCAAGGTTCCCGCCTGGTCAATGAGCATTAGGAGGGATACGAGATCAGGTGTTTCTCGAGAGCCCCCCTTAGGTTCTAATTAATTCGTTATGTGTGTGTTAAGTGCTTGTGACTGTTATTACAATTCGTTTATATACATGTTTTTAGATTGTGGGAGGAAACCGGAGTACCCGGGGAAAACCCACGCGAACACGGGGAGAACATGGAAACTCCGCTCAGAGAGTACCAACTGGCTCAAATAGCACTAGAACCTTTGGCTCTCTCGTTGTGGGGCAGCAGTGCCAGCCACTGAGTCACTGTGTCGCCCGATCATGAAATTAGAGGAGGAGGAGAGGGGAATGATAGAGGGGGGGTCCAAAAATGAAGATAGGGAATGAAATTTAGGCAGGATATTTATAGTGATTCGTAATGGTCTGATTGGTTAGCTAATGATTAGCGATAGGTATCAGCTGTAGTCGTTCATATCACGTGCTCCTCTCAAAATTAGTTTGTGAAACTTCACTTAAATTATTACATTTTCTACATGATTCACACCCAGAATAATCCCAAATCAGTCTAAATATTTTTTTTCCTAATAGAGATATTCAAGCTATCTGGTGAAATTGTATTTATATCGCAATATATATTGGGGAAAAACTAAATATTGCAATGTCATATTTTTCCACTATCGTGCATACATATACATATATGTACAGTTGGTCAATGGCACGGTCTATTTAATTTCCTCAAAATAGCAATGCGCCAACAATGCGCCTTAACACACCGCCTTTCTGGACCAGCACACCCATGAGTCCACAAAGTGGCACAAATGGATTTGCTATTTAAACAACGTGGCGAAAAACGTGAAAATTACTGTTGCGCTGGTCTGAAAATAGCAACAAATCGTGCCACACATGTCTTGCGCCTTATTGCACTGGGTGTATGATAGGGCCCATAATGTTTAACAGTGTAATCTGATTTGAACTGGCTTCTTTTTTTTTTCAAACTAACCATCTCTAATATGTGTTAATTCGGTTAACAAACTGAGTGTGCGTCATCTGGCGCTTCAACAAGTTAAAATGTAATCACATTATCATTTATTGAGATGTGAAGGGATATGAGGACATTAGAACACTGTAAATGTAATGTAATGACAAAAAGTCATGACAACATATATTTCTTTGTTGCTTCAACTTATTTTAACAAGTGAATCAGGTTTCAACTACGTTTTTTAGGTTATACAAAGTTTAACTTAATATTTTACGATATACAGCCATATTGCACTGGTACGAGTGTGATATTGTGTTTATACAACAGTTTGACGACATAACAGTCTATATTAAAAAGAAAATCAAACATGGAGAGTCTCAAAAATCCTTTTGTAAGAGGAACTACTTTCTTCCGCCATTCATTCACATCTGACAGCTGACATCAGAACAGCAGAAACCGTTGATAATTCACAAACATCACTTTAGAGCTATATTTGAATGATTCTCTGGCGTAATGTCTAAAGTGATGACAAAACAGCTGATTTTGCTCACATTTTAAGATTTTAAGGCTGAAAGGCATGAAATGCCATCAGTCTACAAAGATTTCCTAGTATTTCTCTGTTGCAATTGGGATCTCACAATAACTAACCCCAAAAATACTAGTCAGTTTGATTTGATGTAAGTTGAGATGACTAGAAAAGTTCATTTGATTCAACAAAAAAATTTAAGTCAGCAGGAATTTGATTACAGTGAAGGATTCAACCGTCTTAAAAGTCATGTTGAAGGAAGTTTATTAGATTTGCACGTTTACAAGATAAATGTTGACTGGAAAAGATGTTTTGGTCTTTAAAATAGGCCTGCGTTTCCTGCAGCACCTAGACTTTAAACTTTGGCTTATGTAAACTGAAAAAATAGCTGATGTCACTGGGATGTCGTATGTGCATGTGCTTCATTTCCTTGTTTATTTTGCTTTGCCTGGTCTTTAAGGAAGCAGCTTTTGCTCCATTGATCAACTGTCTAGCACTCGCTGTCCTGAAAGACAATGGCTGCTGTTTTCAGGAGACCCTGGGGTTTATCAGGCCCACTTCCCTTTAGGAAAGAGCAGCTGTGTTGGACGTAAAAACCAAAGTGCAGTATTTCTAAAAAAACAAAACAAAAAAAAATCATTATTACTCACTACGAAACATGGTGAGAATATGAACATCATAAAAACAGCTTGTTTCTTCTGTTGCACAGAGAAGGAGATAATTAGCAGAATGCTCGAGCTGCTACTTTCTACAAAAACAAAGTCAATGATAAAGGACATTGTCAGCATTCTTGTAGTTTAAGCAAGTCGAATATTGCATTAGCTTTGGAAAGTTCATGGGTTCAATTCCCAGGAAAGACGTAAACTAATTAAATGTGTAACAAAGGCCTGACAACGCGTCCTAACAACATGCCACAAGATTCCAGCGACAAGCAATTTGTTTATGAAAAGTCAAGTCAAGTCAAGTCAAGTGTGGTTTCCCCCACAGTCCAAAGACATGCGCTATAGGTGAATTGGGTAAGCTAAATTGTCCGTAGTGTATGTGTGTGAATGAGAGTGTATGGGTGTTTCCCAGTGATGGGTTGCAGCTTGAAGGGCATCCGCTGCGTAAAACATATGCTGGATAAGTTGGCGGTTCATTCCGCTGTGGTGACCCCTGATTAATAAAGGGACTAAGCCGAAAAGAAAATGAATGAATGAATGATTGAAATACAATAAATCTGTTAATGTGTAACTTGTGTAACTGTGCACATAATTTTTGGTGGGTGCGACTAAATTTTGGCTGTTGCGCCTACATTTTCGAAGTTAGGAGCACCAGTACTACCAAGCAAATAGGTTAATTTCGAGCCCTGATGTTCTTACACATATCTGAAAATCAGAAAATCAAATATTTCACAATATAACCTATTTGAGCCGAGAATATTGGTCAAGAGGATTGCGCAAAACCTTTGCGCGTACCGATTTGGGCGACTTTTTTGAGTGGATTTTGAGATTTATCATATTTTAGATCTTTTTTTTATGCCCAAACACACTACATTACACTGACTAACATTCAAAAAGTTAAAAAAGCATAACAGGACCCCTTTAACCATTATCAAACATAAGGACACAAGATACAAGTCTCTGAAATCCCACACTAGATGCTTCAGTCACAACCTGAGACCACACGCTTGCAAATCTCACAAAAACTTCATCTAAATTGACACACATTTGTGTGTATTTGTTTTGGAGCTGAGAAACATAGACGCATTCATACTGTTGTCATAGTTGTACAAATCATTCTTCTTGTCACTTTCATGACATGTTTGTGGCCGCCATGTTTAAGCGATATCAAACACGACTGAAATTTACGATTTGGGATCAAACTCAGTAAAACAGTCATTATGACACCACACAATTGAGAATCTTTTGATCTTGTTGCAACAAGCCTCAAATCAGCCAACCTGCTCCCCCCTCAGATGTTGGTGGGATGCAAATTAGACCCCAAACCAGGCTTAAAATCTTCAAGTTTGTGGCAAACCTATGTTGCTTTTGATTAAAGCACATGTTATTTCTAAATCAAGGGTTAGTTCACCCAAAATTATGATTGTCAAGTTTTATTCAACCTCACGTCTTTCTAAACCCATAAGACATCTTTAAAAACACAAGACAAGACCATTAAATGTAAATATTTTTGTGAGAAGCTCTTGTTTAAGCTCCTTTGTTTACTCTTTGACATACTCTGTTTACTTGCATTGATTATGAAAAGTCAAATTATAAAGTCAAATAAAGCTAAAGGAATCAAATCTCCTCACAAGATTAAACCACTGACATTTTCACAATTAACACTTGCCCCAATAAACTCCTAATTTAACCCTTGTGCATCAATATAAAAGTCAGTGCCCAAAAACTGTAATAAAAATATTAGATCAATATTTTTCCCACTTTCAATAACGTTTATTTTTATTTTTATACAAGAATAAGTAATAATTACTGATTATTAATAATCAGAATTACCAAACAGTCATTGTAACCCTTTAAATGCTGGTTTGTTTACATAATGGCACAGAAGAAAAATGGTAGTTATTTTCCATATACAGCTTTTTTCCCCTTTGTTCATTACAGTCTTGGATGTGTCAATGATAAACGGCATTAATTTTGAGGAATTCATATTTTTTTAATATAGGTTTTATGAGGTTTGAAATAAAGATGATGCTATTTTAGCGTTAGGGTTAGAGTTTGGTTTAGGTTTTATTAGCTGCATGTAGTGTTGTCAAAATTACCGGTTTCAAGGTAAACCATGGCAAAAATGTGTGACAGTTAGAATAACTGTTTCACATTTATTACAATTTTGAAGAGTAAATCCTGAAACATTGTGATGAGCAAATTGCAAAAGGCTGCAATGTACATAAAGACAGTGTGTGTATGTGTGTGTGTATATATATATATATATATATACATTAGTTGTATGTTGTGTTCCTTACGATTAAATTGTGTGCTGCACACTATTGAGAATATTTTTGTCCAATTGCACAACCTTTTTGACTTGTATAAAGCAGCTTTATGCAATTTTGTGCAAAAAAAAAAAGTAAACATGAATCCCTGTGGTAGTTTTCCAAATGCAGGTTTTACGAACAATACCTTAAAACCTATAAAAACACACAAAAAAGTAAACAATGCAGGGATCCATGTTTAAAACTGCAAATTTTATTTGTTAATTGTTATCTAATCCATTTTTGTATTTGATACAAAACTTTGTGGAAGGACTTGATGTGTGTGACGGTTCGAACCGGTTTGAACATTTGTAACAAAACTGTGATGATTTTGGTCACTATAATAATGATATGATATTTTCACACATACTATAGTTGCATGTAATTGTGCATAATTAATTGTAATTACTATAGTAAATACATGGAACATATTTAACAAAGTCACCATACATTAAAGTGTTACAAAAAACCCCAACTATGATTCAAAATATATGAATCATGAAAATATATTCATAGAATTAGATTTTTTTATCAGCATCAGTTCTAATCATAATCACAAAAAAGTATTGATTTTCAGAATTGTTATGCTTTAAATGTTGGTTTCTTTACATAATGCCAGCTGTTTTCTATAAAAAATTATAATATATATTATTCACATTTTCGAAGTACTAAATGATAGGTAGATTTCTTTTTTTTCATAGTTTTTTTTTCTTTTTGTTTTTTGTTTTGGATGTGCCAGTGAAAATAACACCATTCATTTTGCATTACTCCTGTATGTATAAATACATGTATGAATCTGTTGTACGTATGCTTACTGCATATATTTTTAACCTTGAAAACCTACATGGATATAACAAATAACCATGCTTCAACTGTATGTTAAGGAGAAGCCTTAACACTTGGCTGAATATCTTATTTTGTGTTGTAGAAGGAAATCTCGTGGGTTTCAAGCAACATGAATGTCCGTAAATGATTACGCATTGTTTTTCATTATTTGCCAAAACTTTCCTTTAAGCCACTGCACACAAAATCCTGACAATGCTTTAAGGTTCCCGTCAAAAGGCTCTTTGAAAGTTTTTATTGGACTGCCCACTCCTGAAACAGGCCTGTTTTAAGTAAGATGTGTCCTTGCCCTGCCTGCGAAAGTTCACATAACATATAATGCGAACAGAGAGCTCCTGCTTCCTCTGCAGGAAAATGGGAGGGAGAGCTATGAGGTCACTTGCAAAACATGACTCCCATTCAGACAACGCCACAGTGGAAGATTTGTTCCAAGTTAAATGCCTGCTCTGAGAAGTCACTGTTCCCATGTTCAAATTGGGGAATGTTATTCACAAAGATCTTATTTTTACGGACCAGAACTGAAAGAAGGAACGAAAGGTGCACAGGCAGAGCATTTCTTCCAAACTCATTTGAAATAGGTTCTTCGGCTTATATATTTTGCAAAATGTAAAATACATTGCTTCGGGTACTTTTGTTGCACGCTTCAGATGACAAATCTACTAGAGGGCGATGTCTACATTTTTGGTACTTAACAAAAATTCATTTGAAACAGGTTCTTCGGCCTACATTTTTTTGCGAAATGTAAAATACATTGCTCTGGGTGCTTTCGTGGCACGTTTCAGATGACAAATCCACTAGAGGGCACTGTCTACATATTTGGTACTTAACAAAAACTCATTTAAAATAGGTTCTTTGGCCTAAAATGTTTTTGTGAAATGTAAAATACATTGCTCTGGGTACTTTCGTTGCACGTTTCAGATGACAAATCTACTAGAGGGTGCTGTCTACATTCTTGCGAATCTGAAATATGTTCCTTAGGGAAAACTCACTTGAAACAGGTTCTTCGGCCTACATTTTTTTGCGAAATGTCAAATACATTGCTCCGGTTACTTTCGTTGCACTTTTCAGATGACAAATCCACTAGAGGGTGCTGTTTACATTTTTGCGAATCTGAAATATGTTACTTAGGGTAAACTAATTTGAAATAGGTTCTTTGGCCTACATGGTTTTGCGAAATGTACAAAACATTGCTCCGGGTACTTTCGTTGCACGTTTCAGATGTCAAATCCACTAGAGGGCGCCGTCTACATTTTTTCAAAATGCGTTACTTAGGGAATGGTTTGTTGTACGTTTCAGATACATGTCCTTATTATACAACAAGGCGGGGCTTGTAGTACAGATCACCACCAAACCACTGACCTAAACCCTTCTCTAAAACCAACAAATAGTGTTTTCAAAAGCAAATGTAACAGAAAAGTGCACTGTGACCGTGTATATTTTGATTTTATCTCTTTTGTGGAACCATACTTACCTGGATTTGAACCCATGTCAAACTATGAATCACAAGTAGAACAGCGTACAAGGTGTGCTACTGAGCAAACTGACCAGAAAATTTGTTTATAAAGAGATAAGCAAACGTATTAGATTACAAATCATAGACATTGTTAAGTTGTTTTTTGTGGTTATTTATTTGCTGTTGTAAAAAGAACTGCATGAAAATAGTCCTTTATTTGTTGGTATATGCCTGTAAATATCATTAGTGTGAAAAGGAACAAAAGTTGTTTTCGTCATTCTGCCCTGTAGTGTTAATTTGACTTAGAAACTGCCATCAATATTGCCATCAGTATTTGTATGTACTTTTTTATGGTTTCACAAATATGTAGGCTGAAGCATATATTTTTAATGTTGTGAAATAGATGATACACAGTAACAGTGAAACATTATTGGATTGAATTTATTATTGTTTTCTTAAAAATTAGCTAATGTTGTTGACGAATGCAATCTATGCCAAAGATGAAAAACTATTTGTACATATTAAAGCAATAAAATATATTACAGCATTAATATTTCATATATTAGAATAAATCTTGTTTTTTGTTTGAGCAAAATATGACTATTATACATTTTGAGCATAAAGTTTACAGAAGACACCTACTAAAAAATAAAAGGCACAATATGTCATTTTCGCCACTAGAGGGCAAGTGTTTACAACAAACAATTGGCTTTGTTTGATAATGGTGTGACGGAGTTTGGAATCATGGGAGCTGTCGTCTTCATTACATCCTACAGGTCTCCTGCAGTAATCATGTTCATGGATAAGCTAAAGTATTCAACACTTTGATTATCATGTTAGCATTCTTGCGCTCGTGATCACATAGAGAAGAAGCAGCACTGTTTTAAGATACTAAATACATTTTAGGGTTCTGATATAATGCTGCTCTCTGCAGTCTAACAAAACACACAAATACACTCATTAGGTATATACCTTTATTAGGTAAACTTCGGCAAATTCTCCGAATGTCACAGCAGAAATCGAGACTCATCAGACCAGGCAACGTTTTTTCTTCTATTGTCCAATTTTGGTGAGCCTGTGCCAATTGTAGCCTAAGTTTCCTGTTCTTAGCTGGCAGGATTGGTACCCAGTGTGGTCTTCTGCTGCTGTAGCCCATCCGCCTCAAGGTTGGACGTGTTGTGCGTTCAGAGATGCTCTTCTGCTCTCTTATGCATACCTCGGTTGTAACGAGTGGTTATTTGAGTTACTGTTGCCTTTCTTTAAGCTCCAACCAGTCTGGCCATTCTCCTCTGACCTCAGGCATCAACAAGGCATTTGCGCCCACAGAACTGCCGCTCACTGGATATTTTCTCTTTTTTGGACCATTCTCTGTAAACCCTAGAGATGGTTGTGCGTGAAAATCCCATTAGATCAGCAGTTTCTGAAATACTCAGATCAGCCCGTCTGCCACCAACAACCATGCTACGTTCAAAGTCACTTAAATCACCTTTCTTCCCCATTCTGATGCTCGGTTTGAACTGCAGCAGATCGTCTTGACCATGTCTACATGCCTAAATGCATTGTGTTGCTGCCATGTGATTGGCTGATTAGAAATTTGCGTTAACGAGCAGTTGGACAGGTGTACCTAATAAAGTGGCCGGTGATTGTTTATTAAAGCTTCTTTGGTGTTTTCTATAAAACCAAACCAGAAATCAAGGGTATGTGAATCAAGGGTAGCATGGTGACACAGGAAATTATTATTATTATTTTTTTTTTTCTGGATTTGAACATTCTTCAAAACATTTGGGATTATGTAGGTACATAAGTCAGAAAAAATGTATAATACTGTTCTAGTGGTTTTGGAATATTTTGATGAAACTGTAAAGTCTTACATCTTGTGCCTAAAAATATACAATTTTGAGTGATAACTTACAGTACATGTTAAAATTGGAGTTATTTCATTTTTACATAAATATATTTTTGACACACTGAACTTTTTCTGCCTTAATTTGATATATTATTTTCACAAAAGTTGCTGTAAACAGGAAAGTAGACGCTCATCCTGTCTTTGACAGCCTACTGCAGGGGTGGGCAATTAATCTTTCAAAGGGGCCACATTAGACTCTGGGGCGGTTTTAGAGGACCAGACCAATACAGTTAATTCATTCATTCATTCATTTTCTTTTCGGCTTAGTCCCTTTATTAATCTGGGGTCGCCACAGCGGAATGTACCGCCAACTTATCCAGCATATGTTTTATGCAGCGGATGCCCTTCCAGCTGCAACCCATCACTGGGAAACATCCATACACACTCATACTCTACGGCCAATTTAGCTTACCCAATTCACCTGTACCGCATGTCTTTGGACTTGTGGGCGAAACCAGAGCACCTGGAGGAAACTCACGCAAACACGGGGAGAACTCCACACAGAAATGCCAACTGACGCAGCCAAGGCTCGAACCAGCGACCTTCTTGCTGTGAGGCGACAGCGCTACCCACTGCGCCACCGCGCCACCCCATGTGAAGTAGTTATTTAATTTAAATTCAACCTGTGGCGGAATGAATAATAAAGGGACTAAGCTGAAAAGAAAATGAATGAATGAATGAACTACTTCACACAGGCCGATCAAAGAAGTCCAGCGGGCCGCATGTTGCCTACGGCCTGTAAAATGCCCAGGTCTGGCCTACTGTATATATTATTGTCTAGGGAAAACTTTACAAAGAAAAAAACCTGAATATTTTGCAACAGAAAGGGAAGGAAAAGCAGTGAAAAAGTGTTCATTGTTTAAAGTGTTAACATTTAAATTGTCCAAAGTTTAAATATACAGCAAATTTTTCATCAATACAGAATCCCCATACTTCAACTGCTGTTATTTTGTAGTTTTAATCATGTTATTATCATTTTAAAATGTGCGGTACATGTAACAATCAAGAAAGGGTACAAAATATCTGTAAATTAGCAGCTCTACGTATTTTGTGATTCATGTTTTTATTTTTCCCATTTATTTGTGCTTTTGAATTGCATTATGAGATCTTGATCTTTCTTCTGACAACTTTTAACCTAAAAACGTTGGAAAAAGTGACTTTTATGAACATTTTTAATAGTTTAAAGTGATATATTGTCTGGGTTGGTATTGTATATTATGCTACAAAAACCTTGTAATAAACTGCCAGTACATTTTCTGTTATTTTACAGATTTACTTCTTTATATATTATTACTTATACATATATATTATTTCAAACTACTAAAATGTCAATAAAAGTCACTTTGTTCAACTGTAGAGTTGTATTTTCAACATCAAAAGTCAACAGAGCAGAGATCAAGGTCCCATAATGCAATTCACAACCGTTAATAAACGGAAGATACGGAAACTGATAATTAACAGATATTTCTTTACAGTGTACATCCAAAAACACTTTGGTCTTGCGCTACGTGTTCATATCTGTGTGTGTGTGTGTGTGTCAAATGGTGCATATGCATTTGTTTTTGTGAGCCTGGCCTGTTTGTAGCATGCTGGTTAAGGAGGTCGACAGGAATGTGTTTTTCCCCCCTTTGCCTTGTAATTAGGTTTTTTTACCAGCAGGCAAACACAGTGATACCTCTCAGCGCACAGCTGGAGGGACGGGGAAGTCCTGCAAGCTGCAAATCAAGAGAGCACGCTTTTGAGCTGACAGACTAGACTGTAGTCGTGGGGAATCAAAATATGCTGCGTGCGTTTGCGCCAGACACAGTCAGTCTCTCCAGTGCAAAACATATTGAAGCATTTGGATTCGGTCTCCGCAATGTAATGTTACTTTGCCCAATCAGTGGAAAAAAAACAAATACAAACAGCTTTGGCCTGTTAAATGAGATCAAACGAAAAACAGTATGCTTTTAATTAGACGCAGCCTTCGCCAACACTACTTAAAGTAGTGTAGTGTAGTGTAGTGCTTCTGTTTTTTTTCCCTTGGCCCAACAAGTCTGCTCATTATATCCTGCACTCGAGCCAGTTTGCCGCCCTTGTGGATTCTTTGTGCTGGAGTGACATGTCCGAGCCTGGTCACATTAGCTCTGTGTGAAATAGGAAGTGTCTGGTGGAATGTGCCCGGGGCTCTGTGAAAACAGTTATGTGTAACATGCTTCCCCTCCTCTTTTAGGGAGTGTGTGTGTGTGTGTGTGTGTGTTGTAACTGTATTTCCATTCCATGACCTGCTCTGTCCACTGCTATTGAAATGAAGCTTTGTAAAGGATGTGCAGAATATTTAATGTGTGTGTCTTCATGTAAAATTATGTGTGTAATAGATCGCGCTGGGTGGTATGGCCAAAATTCTATTTCATTATGACGATATATTTCCAGATGTAGTTATTTAAAGGAACACTCCACCTTTTTTGAAAACGTCTCATTTTACAAGTCTTAAAGTTAGAGAGTTTTTTGAAACCCTTTTTGAAACCATTCAGCCAATTTCTTGTTCTTGCGGAGTCACTGTTAACTTTGCTTAGCATAATTCATTGAATCGGATTGGACCATTAGCATTTTTTACGTGTATTTATTATAACACTTTTTGTTGATTTTCTGGAATAACTAGCAACGCTCATTAAAAAAACTCATTATATCAACCACTGTTGACCAAAATTCTGTTTCATGGTTGGAGGAATTTTATGTCATGATAACGATATATTTCGAGGTGTAGTTATTTAAAGGAACACTCCACCTTATTATTTTTTTTTTAAGTGTAAATTTACAAGTCTCCTAGTGTTAAGCAGCTGACTTGAACCATTTTTTTAACCATTCAGCCGATTTCTTGTTCTTCCAGAGTCACTGTTAGCTTAGCTTAGCATAATTCATTGAATCGGATTTGACCATTAGCATTTTTTTTTCAAAAAAAGAGTTTTGATAATTTTCCTATTTAAATCTCGAGGCCTTTATAGTTACTTCATGTAATAAGAATGACGGAAAATGAAAAGTTTCTGTTTTCTAGGTCAATATTGTTAGGAACTATTCTCACATTCTGGCGTAATAGTCAAGAACATCTGCTGCCGTAAAATGCCTGAAGTGGAGTGATTTTCTGTCGGTCTACATGATGTACCTTCAGAGGACTTGAGCTTTAAATAGGAAAATTATCAAAACGTTTTTTTGAATGTAATTAACAATCTGTAGTGGTAATTTTACCCATAATATGTCTGAAAAAAAGTTTCAGCATTTGAAATTTTCACGCTGATTCCATCATTAGGTTCAGCTCTCCTATTGGTTCTTGGTTTCATGGTCATCGTAATAGAAGACTCTCTGCAGGAAATTGTCTGAAATCTGACATCACCAGTTTGCATTTCATCGGAGGGAAAATTTGATCGCAACTGCCATTAATCAGGTGTCGGAGAACACATTGAACCAAATATTAAATACCACAGATTATAGCCTAAGATTATAGGAATCTTTTAGGATTTCTTTCCTAAATTTGTCTAAGACAGCCAAATCATGGCAGAAATTGCACAGTTCGGTTTAAGAAATATTAAGATTCTGTTCTAATTTGAAGTCACTACTCAAATAAGCAAAAAGTCAACTACTTTGTCTAAAACTGAAATGCTAATTTGTTTTAGGAAGGTTCTCATCATTTTGAAAGAGCAAGTTGTTAAAGGGTGATATAATATTTCAGAAATACTATGATGAAAGTTAGCAATTCACTTGAATTGTTATGCTAATAATATAATTTGGTCTCTTTTGGAATCCAGCGTACTGGCCTAAAACACACAGTAGCATACTCCATAACCAATATTTAATTCTAATTCTGTAGACGCACTGAAAAAGAGTCTTAAAGTTTTTAATGTCATTGTGGATATCCTTGTCCTTTATTTGTCAGCCAAAGAAGTCTTATTTTGAAACGCATTTTTCAAGTTTGCTGAACAGCTAACCACAATTCTCAAGTGATTACAGAAACCTCAGGACTTTGTGTGCAGTCTAAAAACAACTCTTTCTGTGACATTAGACTAGAGCATGTTTCGACTAGAAACTGGCAAGTAGCTATCATTGCTGTGACCTAATGAAAATATAATTTAAAATGCATCAACACCATTACCTATAATCCCATGTCAATTGTGGCAACCCAGGAACTACTAATTGGCAACACTTAAAACCTACACAGTGAACACATTCTTGTATGGACCAAAACAGACAGAGTAGCTTTTATGGTGCAGTTTACACTAGTGTGCTTTTGTTTGAAAATGCATAAGCTTTGTTATGGTTTTGCCTGGCGTCCACACTGCTCCGGCATTTTTGACCCACAAAAAGGGAGTGTTTTGAAAAAGCTGATGACCCCGTTTTAGGTGGGAAATACTGGGGTTCTATTTCAGTGTAGACAGACTGATACACATGCTGCGTTCGAAATCGCATACTTACATACTATATAGTACGTTAAAAACAGTATGTGAGCAGAGTAGTATGTCCGAATTCATAGTATTCGAAAAATGATATGCGAGAATTACCCGGATGACCTACTACTTCTGGCGAGAATTTGAAGTGCGCATCCGATGGATGCTACGCTATCCCATGATGCAATGAGCGAGAATTTATGAATGGCAGTGAAGCAACGCAACTGACACGGGTTGGTCACATGATGATAGTGGATGTAGTACGTCTGAATTTCATACTTTCATACGTACTTTGCTAACGGTTGTGTAGTAAATTCAAGTACCTATTGAGTAGTAGGTGATTTTGGACGCAGCCACCGACTTTTGAAAATGGAGGCATGGCTATCCACAATCAATCTCTGATTGGTCTTCTGGACTATTATGTATCTTTCCCTGATTCGTCAAGACCCTCTCACATGACCATTACACAATCGTGTAATATGCGCATACCCCAGTGAGTATAAATGCTCACATATCATGCGTTTTAGGCTGTATAGTGTGGACGGACACTGTTTTTCTTAAATGTAGTACAAACGCTAGTCTGGATGAGAAATGTTTCTTAAATGCTGCTTGTTAATGCAGCCTATGTTTGTTGGGATGGAGCTCCCAAACAATGTTTTCATTAGCTTTATGGTTTTATGACACTAAAACTTTGTCTTTTGCTTGCAGGTGTGCTGATTTGTCTTCTGGAGGGGCAACAGAAGGCTATATAAAATGACCCAATCTGTGCACATAACCTCCAAACTGCCAAGTAAGTAATTATTTTGCTGTCCTCGGTTGATAGTACTGTTTTAAGATGAATACAGCTGTTATTTTTGCGTTGTAGATCTGAGTGCCCCTTTTCATTGCTCTGCCGAGGAAGAATCAGACCAAAGTGGCGCCTATTCTGTACAGACACCCTACGGATTCCAGCTGGACCTTGATTTCCTCAAGTATGTTGAAGAAATAGAGAGTGGGCACTGCATTCGTAGGGCTAATGTGCACCCTCGGAGGGGATCTAGGAGTGACCGGCGAAATTTGAGTACTGGGGGGCGAACCAGTGGCTGGACCTCCACCGAGTCCCTTTCCTCAACAACCAGTGAGAATGGTCAGACTAACCAACCTTTCCTCCAGAGCCCAATCACACCACTTTGTAAATCACAACCGCTTTCCCCATTACCAGTGATCACTCCTAGTCAACCTACTTGCTCAAAAGTGCCACCACCACCTCCACCACGTAATCCTAGGGTGGAAAGAACACTTCTTGAAACTAGCCTCCGGCTCCAACAAGAGCAAGGTCAGTTTTCCAACGGATTAGGCTCTAATTTGTCTGACCTTTCCAAAGCAAGTTCCAAAACCAGCATATCTAATAGGGACTTCTCTGTAGCCTCTTCACAGCCTTCAGAAGCCCAATTGCTACCGATGTCACCTGTTGTGCAGAACCCCCTTTCTGGGGTGTGGACCAGAGCAAGTCCTCAGACTTCTGGATGGAGCACTCCTGCCTCTAACTCAGGAACAATGCCTCCTGGCCAGCTTCAGACAGTTCGAGAACAGATGGCTGCTGCCCTTAGACAGCTGAGAGAGATGGAAGAAAGAGTGAAAGGAGTAGCAGTTCTAGAAAGAGAAGTTGCCATGCTCCGTGCAGAAAAAGAAAGGTTAGCTGTGGAGCTTCAAAATAAAACAGAGGAACTTAACGCAGCAGTCAAACTGCAAGTCCCCACTGAGGCAGTAGAGGAACAAGACAAAGAGGAAATCAAGAAAATAGCAACCTTTGTTTTAGAAAAAAAATCAATAGCAGTAGGTAATGATGTTCCCCTTGAGAATGTGGTAGTCTCCAATCGTCAAACGCTCAAGGATGCTGCCGTTGGAGCAACCATCGATGTTTGTCATGCAGCTGTTGAAACTGAGGCTAATGCCATGCGTGATGAGGAAATTCAGACCACGGTGGATACAGAAGATGTGTCAGTCTGGGTCATTGAATCATTTCTAGGGCTACAGAACGAGGCGGAACGAGAAATCGACAACATGCAACACACCATCAAGTTTCAACAGGAGTCAATTCAGGTTCTCGAGACACGATTAACTCAGGTCAACCAAGATCTCGAAACTTTAAGGGCTCAAGAAATTGAGAGAACTTCCAGAATCATGTTGGACAAAGAGACAATAGCTAGACCAGAGACAATCAGCGTCCAAATGGAAGCATGTCCTGAAGTTTGTTCAGTTGGAGTGTTGTTTCCTGATGTGACTGACCCTGAGTATGTTTCAAAAAATGACCAAAGTATTCAAACAGATACTTCAGAAACTTTAAAGGAAAAACCTGTGGAGCTAATAAGCATTGGTGTCCAGTGGGAATGTCTTGATGACACTGAGCCACAAGACAGCGAGGAACAGACAACTTCTGCTGAGAGTGAGTATTGAAAATTGAGTATTTTAAAAAATCAGCAGACTTTTGCGATGTTTGTAGTCATATTTTGCATAATAATCAAAAATGATCATATTAATTGTTAATTAAACCTTCTCAGCATGGGCACCTTGATGTCAAAATGACATTAAAAAACACACAAAAAAATCTACCTTGATGTCAAATGACAGGACAGTCCGGTAATCGATTTTTGGCATCTTTTTTGACACCAATGTTAGATGTAAATGTGATGTCTTTTTGACATCAAGATAGTTCACATACATTGTACACTCTCAGAAATAGAGGTATGTGAGCTGTCACTGGGGTGGTACCTTTTCAAAGGGTAAACATTTGTATCTAAAAGGTCCATATTAATACCTCAAGGGTACATATCAGTACTTAAAAAGTACAAAAGTGTACCTAAGTTATTTAGGTACTAATATGTACTAACGAGTTATTAATATGGACCTTTTAGGTACAAATGTGTACCTATTGAAAAGGTACCACCCCAGTGACCGCTCACGTACCTTTATGTCTGATAGTGTAGGGATAAAAAAAAAAAATCCATTGTAAATTTGTAATTTAAAATTGAAGCTTTCAGTATTTTCGTATACTTTTTATGTCGTTGTTTTGGTGGTCAAATGAGCATCAGTGTGTGGATGTAAAATGGACGTCAAAGTTTTGACATCAAATCAATTAGCATTTTTGACGTGTTTTTTACCATCATGCTTGATGTCCATTTGATTTCATTTTGACATCAAGGTGCCCTTTAGGAGAGCTACTGTTATAAATGTAGCCTTTAAAACATTTTGCCAGTAGTAATAAACACAGCTAACACAGATAACCTTAAATTCTATGTTAATTCAACTAGGGCTTCACTTTGTGTAACATAAATGGTTTAAGGCAATGGGTTTCCTGGCAATCTTCTTGTAAAGTCAACTAGTTTGGGTTAAGATTGCATGTAAAACAGATGATTCAGTCTATGCAAAATGAATAAACTCAAGTCTAACCATACCTTTATTTCTTATCTTATTTATCTTAAATTGATTGGGAATGTTTCCCAGTGATGGGTTGCAGCTGGAAGGGCATCCGCTGCGTAAAACATATGCTGGATAAGTTGGCGGTTCATTCCGCTGTGGCGACCCCAGACTAATAAAGGGACTAAGCCGAAAAGAAAATGAATGAATGATTGGGAATGCTGTTTCATATTAAACTCTGTATAAGAAAACAGTATATATTTTAGGGTTATCCATTAAAAGAGTGATTTGTTTGCACTAAAGGTGCAGGCCCTCTGAAATCTATCATGAAGAGGAAGGATGGGAGTGGTTCTGGTGCAGCTTCCAGCAGCGGCAAAAAAAGCTTGAAATTTGTCGGGATTCTAAATGGAGGGTGAGTTCAGTTTTTAAACTATATCCAAAAATATTCCAAAAAGGTACAATACAAAATGAAAGTACGAATTGATGTATTACAAAGTGCCTTTACCATGGTAAAATCAATATCACAGACTCTGTCCCATGACTTAAATATGAATATGTTAAGACAAGTTAGGGCGGCACGGTGGCTCAGTAGTGGTCGCCTCACAGCAAGCACTGTCGCCTCACAGCAAGGTCGCTGGTTCGAGTCCCGGCTGGGCCAGTTGGCATTTCTGTGTGGAGTTTGCATGTTCTCCCCGTGTTGGCGTGGGTTTTCTCTGGGTGCATGAATGAATAAAGACAAGTTGTTAAATTTAAATATAAATTAAATGTATAAAATAATCTATCTTCTGGTAAATAACACATATGGATTTAGAACTGCAAATATCAGTTTTGTCATTTGTTATTTAATAGTTTGGTCACACTTTAAAATAAGGTTCTATTAGTTAATGTATTTACTAACATGACTGATTTAATCATAGTTAATTTCAACATGTAATAATGCATTATTAAAATCCAAAGAAACGCTTGTTAAGTTAGGGATAAAGTACATCCAGGTGGTTGTTATCACAGAATAAAGCCAGGCTTATCTGCTGTTTTATTAGACTGAAGAGCTTTTTTGTGCGAAAACAACCACCTGGATATACTTTTTCCCATTTATTACACTGCTACTCACCACAAAATGTAAAAAAAAATTGACACAAACATTGTTCTGAGCCATAACAGTTTATTAATTCTTTAATTAAAAGCAAACCTGACAGAAAAGAAAACGGATGAATGGAGCATACACTAACCTACGTATTATTCAGTCACAAGATGGCGCCAAACAGTCAAAAACGTATATAAATGTGGATGTAAACGTATTCACTGATGGTCAAGATGATATGAAGTACCCAGATGAGCTTGTGTTATTAGTTTCAGCGGTTGTTAACTAGGAATAACGTACTTGGAATGTCGCGACTGACCAATCAGCATTGAGTATTCCATGTTATATCATTAGTTAATGCACTGTGAATGAACAAGGACTGACTTCATTTTCATTAACTGACATTAATAAAGAGGAATAAATTCTGTAACGTATTGTTTATTCATGTTAATAAATAGATTAACTAATGGAGCCATATTGTAAATTGTTACTGATTATTTTAACTTTAAGTGTGCATTATACTGAATTTGTCCTCAATTCTGTCAGGTATGAGTCAACGTCTAGTGAAGAGGAGGAAGAAGAGGAGGAGGAAGAGAGTTCCTCTGATGGCAGTGAGGCTGTTGTTTGTTCAGACAGCAGTGTGGAGGAAGCGGCAGCTCTAGAGGACACATCTGATGAAGAGATGAATATAAATGCAGATGAAAGTGATAGTGATGAAAATATGCCAGCTGGGACTGAAGAGTTAAAGGATCAGGCAACGGAAGTAAAGGAAAAGTAAGTGCATGACGATTTTTTGTGATGAATGATGATTTGTGTCTTATAGTCATTGGTTCTTAGATTTAAAGTATCTTGAGTATCTTAAAAAGTGGATAATTCACCCAAAAGTTCAAATTTACTCACCTATGCCTTTATAAGGCGACACGGTGGCTCAGTGGTTAGCACTGTCGCCTCACAGCAAGAAGGTCGCTGGTTCCCGGCTGGGTCAGTTGGCATTTCTGTGTGGAGTTTGGATGTTCTCCCCGTGTTGGTGTGGGTTTCCTCCATGTGCTCTGGTTTCCCCCACAGTCCACAGACATGCGCTATAGGTGAATTGAATAAACTAAATTGGCCGTAGTGTATGTGTGTGAATGAGAGTGTATGGGTGTTTCCCAGTGCTGGTTTGCAGCTGGAAGGGCATCCGCTGTGTAAAACATATGCTGGATAAGTTGGCGGTTCAATGATGACAGTACATAATATTTTACTAGATATTTTTCAAGATACTACTATTTAGCTTAAAGGCTTAACTAGGTTAACTAGGCAAGTTAGGGTAATTAGGCAAATCATTGTATAGCGATGGTTTGTTCTGTAGACAATTAGGTTAAGTTAGGTTAATTAGGTTAACTAGGCAAAGCAAGTTTATTTATATAGCACATTATAAATATATTATATCAATATAAAAATGATTAAAAAAACAGATTAAAATGTGTTAAACAGGTTTTATTCATTCATTCATTCATTCATTTTCTTTTTGGCTTAGTCCCTTTATTAATCTGGGGTCGCCACAGCGGGATGATGCGCCAACTTATCCAGCATATGTTTTACGCAGCGGATGCCCTTCCAGCCCATCACTGGGAAACATTCATACACACTTATTCACACACATACACTACGGACAATTTTAGCTTACCCAATTTACCTATACCGCATGTCTTTGGACTTGTGGGGGAAACCGGAGCACCCGGAGGAAACCCACGCGAACACGGGGAGAACATGCAAACTCCACACAGAAATGCCAACTGACCCAGCCGAGGCTCGAACCAGCGACCTTCTTGCTGTGAGGCGAACGTGCTACCCACTGCGCCACCGCGTCGCCCTAAACAGGTTTTAAAAGAATGAAAAAGAAAAGAAAGACATAGTAGTGCGATCTGTGGGACGTAGCACAGTGCTCATTCAGTAAAGGCACAGCTAAACAGATGTGTTTTAAGTCTTGATTTGAACGTGCCTAATGTTGGAGCACATCTGATTATTTCTGGTAGCTGGTTCCAGCAGCGGGGGGCATAGTAGCTGAAGGCAGATTCACCCTGCTTTGACTGAATCCTTGGAATTTCTAATTTACTTGATCCTAATGATCTGAGTGATCTGTTAGGTTTGTATTCAGTGAGCATATCTGTAATGTATTGAGGTCATAGGCCATTTAATGATTTTTTAAAGACAAGTAATAATACTTTAAAATCTATTCTGAATGTAACTGGGGACAGGTGTGATGTGCTCTGATTTTCTGGTTCTGGTCAGAATCCTGACAGCAGTGTTCTGGATGAGCTGCAACTGCCTGACTGTCTTTTTGGGAAGGCCGGTGAGGAGTCCATTACAGTAATCCACTCTGCTGGTGATAAAAGCATGAACAAGTTTCTCCAAGTCCTCACTGGAAACAAAGCATCTAATTCAGGGGTGCCCAAACTTTTTTGTATGAAGGGCCAAAAACCAAATATCATTGTTAGCTGTGGGCCGAAGATAAATATACCAAACTATTTTACATTAAAAGTGCCATGGGTAATTTCCTTAATTCATTTCATAATATATATAAAAAAAATAGAAGGCATTAGTTTGATTCATATTAACTATTGCAGTATAACTTTTTAATTACAACTTATTGCAATTAAAACATAATCTAATTTATAACACAGTACTAGTCAAGCAGAAGCTGCCTTTGCCTTGATTCACTCACTGAAGTCTCTGCATTGTCCTCTATCCGTCCTGTGCACATTTTAAACTAAATCTGATTAATTTACACCATTTACATCGAAACATTTCATTTCAGATAGCTTTTTTGTAGCTTAACAATAAAACAAACAAATATAAGGTTACATTAAATTTGAAATGACAATCTTTAAACCATTCTCAGATGGCATGTCGGGCCAAATCAAAGATTAACATGGGCCAACTTTGGCCCGCGGGCCCTAGTTTGGCCATCTCTGATCTAATTCTTGCAATGTTTTTGAGATGATAGTATGCTGATTTAGTTACTGATTTAGGTAGGTTAATTGGGCAAGTCATTGGACAGTGGTTTGTTTTGTAGCCAAACAAAAAAGAGGGCTAGTGATATTGACTATAGTAATAATAATAATAACATGCTTTTATTTCAGCCATACAAATTCCAACCAAAACTTTCTCCAGGAGAAAAAATTATGATAGGAAATAAAAGGTTATATGTGCAGCATATATTTGCATATTCCATTTAATACACACAACAATAAATGATTTTTTTTTTTATCTTACAGGTTTGAACTTAGCGCCAAAATGCGCGAGGCTTGTCTTATTTTGAAGAACCATCTTAATGACGGAGCCAAGGCTGTAAAGAGCAAAGAAGTGGTGGGGCCAAATTTCAGTCATTTTATTTTCATTGTGGATATTATTCCTGATTTATCATTTCAAAAAGTTACATTCCAGCCAAACGTGACGGTAAGCTGTTCGGGTTGTTGTTGTTCTGTTCTCTAACACAGTTGTCCAGCACTCATAGCGTTCAGCTGGAGTGGTTTCGAGTATCCAGTGCAAAGATGGCCCAGCCTTTACGTGTGTCAAATTACCTGATGGCGTTCTCCGAGGTCTCCCCCGTCCTGCTGGAGCACATAGTCAACATGACTGATGGCAACGGCAACACCGCTTTACACTACAGCGTCTCCCATTCCAACTTCGCTGTTGTGGACCTACTGCTTGACACAGGTTACTAGAAATTACTATATAATCTCACACACTCACAGACACTTTAATTTGCTGCTATGCTCCATATAAAATCCAGAAACAAAGCTTTTTTTGCGCAGGCCTATCTAAAGGGTTAATGGTGCCAATTGATGATCAACAGTAATAATGACAAATTTGACCTCATCCCAACAGGGAAAACCACCAACAATCAAGAATGCATGATTATATGGTGCCATGGCTTTGCAATCAAAAAATGTGGTTATAATGGGAGTCAATGGGGCAAAAACAGCTACAAACAGTAAATTAGGGAGAAAAATCTTATGCTACACAAAAAATAACAATGCATCAAAGGCAAAGTTGTTACTAATCTTTCACATGCCCAAGACTGTAAAAAAAAAAAAAAAAAAAAATCCAGTCACCAAAATTTTTTGTCACCAAATCATTGACATCATTTATGAATTTGGCAATTAAAGAGTTAAAATCCTGTATTTAAAAAAAAAAACCATATAGTAGTTTTGATCAGGACTGAGGTTGATTAACAGATTTATGCAAAAAAAAAAATTATCTGATAGATTTTCACAGCAGGCGGCACGGTGGCTCAGTGGTTAGCACTGTCGCCTCACAGCAAGAAGGTCGCTGGTTCGAGTCCCAGCTGGGCCAGTTGCCATTTCTCTGTGGAGTTTGAATGTTCTCCCTGTGTTTGCATGGGTTTCCTCCGGGTGCTCCAGTTTCCCCCACAGTCCAAAGACATGCGCTATAGGTGAATTGGGAATTTTGTTTAAGTGTGAATGTGAGAGTGTGGGTGTTTCCTAGTACTGGGTTGCGGCTGGAAGGGCATCCGCTGCGTAAAACATATGCTAGAATAGTTGGCGGTTCATTCCGCTGTGGCGACCCCTGATAAATAAGGGACTAAGCCGAAGGAAAATTAATGAATTTTCACAGCAGTTTAATTGTGGTTTTCATCCCGAACATAACGAAAGGGTAGTAAATTTGCCCACAGTGTATTGAGGTTTTTTTTGTGTGTTTTTTTTTTTTTTTTTTTAAGCGTTTTCACAAAATGTGTCAAAATATGATTTCCATTCCACTAGCTGAAACAGAAAAAGTTGTGGCCAAATTAAGACTCAAGATGTTTTCAATAGGGTGGATGAAAACATCCACAACAGTACATAAGGGTTAATATTATTATATTTAACTTCTTTACAGACATAAAGTTTATATAGAATAGTGCAAAGTTTAAGGGATAGTTCACCCAAAAAATTTTATTTACTCACCCACAAGTGGTTCCAACTGAGTTTCTTTCTTCTGTTGAACACAAAAAAAGAAGATATTTTGACGAATGTTAAAAACCGGTAACCATTGACATCCATAGTAGGAAAAACAAATACTATGGAAGTCAACGGTTTACGATTTCCAAGATTTTTCTTGAATGTTGAACTTTTGTGTTTAACAGAAGAAAAAACTGAATGATGAGTAAACAATGACAGAATCATTTCATAAGTTTTGCGTGAATGATCCCTTTAACAACCTGTTTCGTTCTGAGCTGTCCGATTGTTTAGGACATTATTGTAGTACTTCCGGAAACTGAGTCATGCATATTCTGTTGTGTGTGTGTGTATGTGTGTTGATGTGCAGGCATGTGCAATGTTGATCAGCAGAATAAAGCCGGATATACAGCTGTGATGCTGGCTGCTCTTTCAGCAGTAAAGGAGGAGGATGATATGGCCGTTGTCCAGAAACTCTTTCGTCTGGGAAACGTCAATGCCAAGGCCAGCCAAGTAAGACACCTAGATAACCAGATATTCAACCGCGACTACATCTATCTTAATTACAATTTGAATGTGACTTTTTAACTATAAAAATAATCAATAAAGTAAAATATAAAATCTATGTAATCTTTCTGTTTTATTACTGAAAGTCTATGACAGTGTTGCAAACCCTCTTTTTGGAATCTTTATTTTCAAATGTGTAGGTAGATACTGTTGGTCATGTATATGTATATACAGTTAAAGTCAAAATTATTCGCCCTCCTATGAATTTTTTAAAAATTTCCCAAATGATGTTTAACAGAGCAAGGAATTTTTCACAGTATTTCCTATAATATTTTTTCTTCTGGAGAAAGTCTCATTTGTTTTATTTCGGCTAGAATAAAAGCAGTTTTTAATTTTTTAACACCATTTTAAGGTCAATATTATTAGCCCCCATAAGCAATATTTTGTGTCTGTCTACAGAACAAACCATCGTTACATAATGATTTGCCTAATTACCCTAATTAACCTAGTTAAGCCTTTAAATATCACTTTAAGCTGAATACTAGTATCTTGAAAAATATCTAGTAAAATATCATGTACTGTCATCATGGCAAAGATAAAAGAAGTCAGTTATTAGGAGTTAGTTATTAAAGCTATCATGTTCAGAAATGTGTTAAAAAAAATCTTCTCTCCCTTAAACAGAAATTGGGGGGAAAAATATACAGGGGGGCTAATAATTTAGGAGGGCTGATAATTCTGACTTTAACTGTTTATAAATCAAAGATGCAGAGGGACTGGGGGTGGCTTTATTGCATCAGATACACATGACTTTACTCAAAGATGATTGGTTCAGTTTGGATTCGCAATCTCTAATCTAAAATAAAAGGTTAGCGAAATAGTGAAAGTTACCCTGCAATGAAAACCAATCGAAAACAACCTGCCTTCTTGAGCCTGAACACTCAAAGTAACCGTTAACTTACCTGGGTAAAAACCCAAACAGGCTTTGTGCAACAGGCCTCTGGTTACTGGTGTATCTGGCACGTCATGATTTTGCCAAGTATGATATAATCCTGGATTAACATCTATGTTGATCCTGGAACATCGTTTTTGTTGGAAAATGTAATCCATACCTATTCCCTACCCCTAAACCCAACCATAACTGTAAATTATTCCCAAAATCAGAGGGGAATAATAGTTGAATAACAATCATGTAGAAGTGTATAAACCTAACCGGAAGCCTAACATAAACGGTAAACATATCCCTTAATTCTGATTGGCTGATTGGAATGTTGTTCCAGGATCAACATAGATGTTAATCCAGGAACATGTCCTACTTGGTGAAATCAGGCTGGCGGGTGTATCTGTCAGTAGATCATACTGTAGGTTTAATATTTGACCCCTGACGAACATCGACCTGAACTGATGGAGGTCCTGGACATGACAAGTTAAAGAAAGAGAGAGATTAACTGATTTCTGTACAGTAGATAAGCATGTTTTTTTTGGTCTGTGTGTGATTTTAGGCAGGACAAACCGCTTTGATGCTGGCCGTAAGTCACGGGCGTCAGGAGATGGTGCGAGCGCTGTTAGATTGTGGCGCTAATGTGAACATCCAAGACGATGAGGGCTCCACCGCTCTGATGTGCGCAAGCGAACACGGTCGAGCGGAGATCGTCTCCTTACTGCTGGAGCAGCCGGGGTGTGACATTTCAATCGTCGACAATGTGAGTACAACTACAACCTAGGAATGCACTGAAAATCTGGGCCAAAACCGAAATACTCTGAATGCACTTGACCAAAAAACGAAACCCAAAATGCAAACAGGTTTGGAACAAAGTGGAGGATGAGTAAATGATGACAGAATTTTCATTTTTGTGTAAACTCTCTCTTTAATAGTAGAACATACAGGACAACTAGGAATACAAAACAGAAAAACCAAACCAATTACAAAGATGAGAACTGAAAGAACTGAAGCAAATGTTGGATGAATTCACAAGATAATTGGGATAAAGCGAGGCACAGAGTGGAACCAAGGAAACGCTGTCACAAAAGAGGACAAGTGAAAACAAAAACAATGGAACGGAATAAAGTTCAGTATCGAGAGAGCGGGAAAAAAAGAAAATTGTGACAGTAGTGAGCTCAGTTTGGCCATCTGATTCCACTGTGACAAATGAACAAGAACAAAATTAGCCACATTCTTTTAGCTTCTCTTCACTGACTCTCTTCACATTCTTTCCATTCTCCATATGAGAGGCGTCTTTAAGCTGCCATAACCAAGAAAGCCTTTTATATAAAGTATTAAATACGTTTCAGTAGTTCAGTGCTAGGGGAGGCGCGGTGGCACAGTGGGTAGCGCTGTCGCCCCACAGCAAGAAGGTTGCTGGTTCGAGCCTCGGCTGGGTCAGTTGGCATTTCTGTGTGGAGTTTGCATGTTCTCCCCGTGTTCGTGTGGGTTTCCTCCGGGTGCTCCGGTTTCCCCCACATATCCAAAGACATGTGGTACAGGTGAATTGGGTAATCTAAATTGTCCATAGTGTATGTGTGTGAATGGGAGTGGATGGGTGTTTTCCAGTGATGGGTTGCAGCTGGAAGGGCATCCGCTGTGTAAAACATTTTATTTCTTATTTTAAAGGTCTCCTGTGTATTATTTTTGATTCTGATTCAGTGGAGGTAGAAGTCACTTCCTGTTGCCCTTATATGGCATCCAAAGAAATTGTGTTTTCTTAAAATCTTGTGCTGTTCCTTTAAATTCATTCATTTATTTTCTTTATTAATCAGGGGTCGCCACAGCGGAATGAACCGCCGACTTATCCAGCATATGTTTTACGCAGCGGATGCCCTTCCAGCTGCAACCCATTACTGGGAAACATCCATACACAGTCATTTGCACACATACACTACGGACAATTTAGCCTACCCAATTCACCTATAGCGCATGTCTTTGGACTTATGGGGGAAACCGGAGCACCTGGAGGAAACCCACGCCAACATGGAGAGAACATGCAAACTCCACACAGAAACGGCAACTGACCCAGCCGAGGCTCGAACCAGCGACCTTCTTGCTGTGAGGTGATCGTGCTACCCACTGCGCCACCGTGACGCCCTCCTTTAAATGTTATACTATAAAATTATGTTGCAAAAGCAATAAGTGATTCCCTGAATGTTGCTGCACTTTTAGCTTAACAATGAATTATGAACATTGACTTTTTTGTTTCTTTAGGATGGCAGTAATGCTCTGTCCATTGCTCTGGAAGCGTCCCACAATGACATCGCTGTTTTACTGTACGCCCACATGAACTACTCAAAAACACAGGCAGATGTAAGTCCTCACACACACATGCAGCAAAATCTGAGCAAGAGTACCTTACAAGACGTGTATGCAGAATGTTATTTCAATTATTATGATTCATTTGTATCATGCATCTTCACAGTAAGAGCATATGTCGAGAATGTAAATATTATTTTAAATATTATTAATATTTTATGTGATATGTCGTGTTTATTTTAATAATTAGTACTGTTTTAATGCACTGTGAACACACAATAAAATATACATTAAAAAACAGTATTCATTAAAGTGTTAGTTCACCCCAAAATTCATATTTTCTCATATATTTTTTCTAAAGATTTTAAACCTTCATGCGTTTCTTTCTACTGTTAAACACAAAAGAAGATACTTTGAAGAATGCTGGAACATATAAGCTTCCATATTAGGAAAAAGATTATTCTATGAAGGTCAATGTATGCCAGCAACCAGCATTCTTCAAAATAACTTCTTTTTGTGTTCAACAGAAGAAACTCAAATAGGTTTTTAACAAATAAATGATGGGGCGTCACGGTGGCGCAGTGGGTAGCACAATCGCCTCACAGCAAGAAGGTCGCTGGTTCGAGCCCCGGCTGGGTCAGTTGGCATTTCTGTGTGGAGTTTGCATGTTCTCCCCGTGTTCATGTGGGTTTCCTCCGGGTGCTCCGGTTTCCCCCATAAGTCCAAAGACATGCGGTACAGGTGAATTGGGTAAGCTAAATTGTCCATAGTGAATGTGTGTGAATGGGAATGTGTGTGTGTGTTTCCCAGTGATGGGTTGCAGCTGGAAGGGCATCCGCTGCGTAAAACATGTGCTGGATAAGTTGGTGGATCATTCCACTGTGACGACCCCAGATTAATAAAGGGACTAAGCCGAAAAGAAAATGAATGAATGAATGAAATAAATGATTACATTTGTGGGTGAACTATCCCTTTAATAGTTCATGATAGCTAATGTTGTCAAATTCTAAATTATTGTAGGGTTACCACTTAAGTTATGTGAAGTTTATACTATAAATATTGCCATTATTATTATATAATGATATATTTTATGATGTCACTTTTTTCATTTCCTTAGGCATCACCTAAAGCAAACTCTCGGAGCCCATCCAGTCCTAGAAAAACATGGCCCTCAGAGTAAAAAAAGGACATATTAAGAGCAAAATGGATATAAAACGAACTAAAGCTTTACTGGAAGAATAACAAAGCCTATGTTACAAGTCATATATACTGTATTACTGAATATTCATTTTTACGCACACGTTTAACTAACTATGCTGCAGCATAACTATGTAAAATACTATGTATACACATTAATGTTTACTTTTTAATCTCCGAAAGGTGTATTTACTATGGTAAATGTATTATACCGTGATATTAGTGTTTGAAATAAGGTGTTTGGCACAAATCACAACATAGCTGAGATGTCATGTTGATTACAGGGTTCACAGACTCAACCTTTGTTTTGATTAGCGGTTTAGCTGCGATGTTTTGCTTGGCTTAGGAAAAACCCATGATTAAATAGGGTTCAGACATATTGCTGGAGATTAAAGGAATGCTTGACTTTTTTGTATTTAAAATAAGCTCTTTTTACACTCCCCTAGAGTTAAACTGTCGAGTTTTACCATTTTTGAATCCATTCAGGCGATCTCTGGGTGTGGCGGGAGCACTTTTAGCTTAGCTTAGCATAGATCATTGAATCTGAATGATCTATGCTATGCTAAGCTAAGCTAAAAGTGGTAAGTTCCTTGATTATTATGCCAGAATGAGAATATACAGTAGTAAACATTTGACGTGGATCAAAATCTTTCCTCAATGTTGTCCTAAAACTATTCAACAAAACCCATTCTTGTCTTAGGACAATTTTAAAAAACATTTCATCTTCAAATGTTGACTACTGTAGTTCCTCCCCATATCGGCCTATAAAATAACAACTTTCATCTTCCGTCTAAGTACACGATGTAACTACAGAGGAGTCGAGCTTTAAATAGGAAAATTATCGAAACACTTTGGTCATTTTTGAGAGAGATGCTAATGGTCATACCAGATTCAATGATTTATGCTAAGCTAAGCTAAAAGTGCTCCTGTCAGAGACAGAGATTGGCTAAGTGGATTTTAAAAAAAGGTCAAACAGTTTTTGTATCCATTTAGCTGATCTATGTGGCTGACAGGAGCACTTTTAGCTTAGCATTAGCATTAGTTAGCTTCAACTTTTCATCCACTCTGAGGTGATTTTGAGTTTTAATGGCGGTCATTTTTGAGCAAGATACTAATGCCAGATTCAATGATTTATGCTAAGCTAAGCTAGAGTGCTCCTGTCAGACACAGAGATTGGCTAAGTGGATTT
>CAIGQV010019087.1:1395567-1425203 GCA_903798115.1 Danio jaintianensis
TTCAATGATTTATGCTAAGCTAAGCTAAAGTGCTCCTGTCAGACACATGGATTGGCTAAATAGAAAAAAAAATGGTCAAATAATTGAGTTTGACCATTTTTAAAATCCATTTAGCTGATTTATGTGTCTGACAGGAGCACTTTTAGCTTAGCATTAATTAGCTTCAACTCTCTGGGGGAGTTGTAAAATGAGCCTATCCCCCCCCCCCCCCCCCCCCCCCCCAAAAAAAGTGTTCCTTGAGTCTTTCATCCTGCTGTTTGGAAAAACAAACCCCCTTAGTAATCATCAAACACATCACACATTGTGGCTTGATTACACCTGTGACCACACTGCGATTACATGCTGAGTGAAAAAGGCTAGCAACAAACACGCACATGGACTCCACCCTTGTTTTATACCGCAGAGATTCATTTTTATCCTCCAATATAATTAAATAAACCTCAGCCATTACTGCAATAGTCTGTCATGTCTGGATCTGTCACGTCTTCCTGACCCAATCACACAACAGAACTTCACTTAAAGGGATAGTTCACCCTCAAAAAAATCTCCAGTTGCTGTTAGTTTACTCTGAGGATTCATAAAACACAGGTCAGTGGCAACCTCTACAGTAAGTCAAAGTGAAAAACATAGGAAAAAATGACATCATCAATGTTTTCCTTTAAATCGTAACGTCTAAATTGTCTGCGGTGGGCCAAGATACAGTTGAAGGCAAATTATCAGCTTTTTAGATTAAATTTTTAGCCCCCCCCCTCCCGATCCCCTCCCCCCAATTATTTTTAAAGTGCTGTTCATTCATTCATTTTGATCCGCTTTTCCGGGGCCAGCAGTCTCAGGAGAGAACCCCAGACTTCCCTCTCCCCAGACACTTCCTCCAGCTCCTCCGGGGGGATCCCGAGGCGTTCCCAGGCCAGCCGAGAGACATAGTCGCTCCAGTGTGTCCTGGATCTTCCCCGAGGTCTCCTCCCGGTGGGACATGCCTGGAACACCTCCCTAGGTAGGCGAAACAGATGCCCGAGCCACCTCAGCTGACTTCTCTTGATGTGGAGGAGCAGCGGCTCTACTCCGAGCTCCTCCCGAGTGACAGAGCTCCTTACCCTATCTATAAGAGTGCGCCCTGCCACCCTTCGAAGGAAACTCATTTCAGCCGCTTGTATCTGAGATCTTGTCCTTTCGGTCATGACCCAAAACTCATGACCATAGGTGAGAGTAGGAATGTAGATTGACCGGTAAATCGAGAGCTTTGCCTTTTGGCTCAGCTCCTTCTTTACCACAATGGACGGGTACATCGACCGCATTACTGCTGCCGCTGCACCAATCCGCCTGTCAATCTCACGTTCCATCCTTCCCTCACTCGTGAACAAAACCCCAAGATACTCCACCTGGGGTAAGGACTTTAAAAAAAAAATTAAACATGCTAGACTTTCTGCGATGGTGTCGTGAGGTGTCGCAGGCATGGTATCAGTTGTCGTGAACTATGCCACATTACACGAGAAGAAACGATTGAATCTTGTGTCACGACGCTCATTTGTCGTTTACGAATCCCCACGACACCCTACATCAAGGAAATCGTGCCGAAATCGTGTGATCTGACCGGGGCTTTAGGTGCTGTAAAACGAAGATATACTTTTTTCCTACAGATTTTTGAACATAATAGTTTTAATTTATTTTTATTTTATAATAGTTTGATTTATTTTGTCTTTGCAATGATGACTGTACCTCTTTTTTTTACTTGTTGGTTGTAAGACACTAGTTGAGCCTTTAAATTGCACTTTAAGCTGAATACTACATTAATCAGGTTATTCAGACAAGTTAATTATGCAAGTCATTGGACAACGGTTGTTTGTTCTGTAGCCAATCAAAAAAAAAAGGGGGCTAATAATATTAACCATAGCTTTTTTTTATTCTAGCCAAACTAAAAAAAAAAAATCACTAATAATTATGTCTTCGACTGTATGTGATACCATTTGAAAGCCTGAAATTGGACATTTATTTTACTTTAAGAAACTTACGCTTAATTTACAATCCTCTTAATTTGCAATTACTTTTTGTATTGGTTAAAAAAAATTGCCTTTTTTTTTTTTTTTAGTTGAATCAAATTAACATTTCTAGTCATCCCAACACCAATCAAACTGACGAAAAAAAATCAGTTAAACTTTGTGTAACTTTCTTTTATTCATTTTCTTTTTGGCTTATTCCCTTTATTAATCTGGGGTCGCCACAGCAGAATGAACCGCCAACTTATCCAGCATATGTTTTACGCAGCGGATACCCTTCCAGCTGCAACCCATCACTGGGAAACACCCATACACTCACATACACTACGAACAATTTAGCTTACCCAATTCACCTATAGCGCATGTCTTTGGACTGTGGGGGAAACCGGAGCACCTGGAAACCCACGCGAACAGGGGGAGAACATGCAAACTCTACACAGAAATGCCAACTGACCCAGCCGAGGCTCGAACCAGCGACCTTCTTGCAGTGAGGCGATCGTGCTACCCACTGCACCACCGTGTCGCCCCTTTGTGTAACTTAAATTTAGTTATTTCATTTTTAATATATATATTTTTACCGCACATTTACCATACATTTTTTTTTGTCATAGAATATTTTTTTACAGCACACCATCACAATACAAATGTTCCTCTTTGGGTGAAATAACCTTTTAAGAACTGAAATAACATATTGTTTGACCTATTTGAACAAGTCAGAATTTGAAAAGAAAAAAATATATAGCACTTTTCAGTTTAAGCTTGAAATCATGCCACATTAATGCGATAAAGTACACTACCTGACATAAGTCTTGTCACCTATCCAAGTTTTAGGAACAACAAATAATAACTTGACTTCTAGTTGATCATTTGGTAACAGAAGTGGCTTATATGAAAGGCAAAGGCCTCTAGATTACGCTTATTTTACCAGAATAAAATATGATCATGCCTTGATTTTGAATTATTTAATTAGGACAGTAAGGTCTGACTTTGCTTAGACAAAAGTCTTGTCACTTAACAGAAATAATGTACAGTATAGAATATAAAGTCATGGTGCAGTGGAAAAAGAATGAATATTGTGTATGACTCCCATGAGCTTGGAGGACTGCATCCATACATCTCTGCAATGACTCAAATAACTTATTAATAAAGTCATCTGGAATGGCAATGAAAGCATTCTTGCAGGACTCCCAGAGTTCATCAAGATTCTTTGGATTCATCTTCAATGCCTCCTCCTTCATCTTAACCCAAACATGCTCAATAATGTTCATGTCTGGTGACTGGGCTGGCCAATCCTGGAGCACCTTGACCTTCTTTGCTTTCAGGAATTTTGATGTGGAGGCTGAAGTATGAGAAGGAGCGCTATCCTGCTGAAGAATTTGCCCTCTCCTGTGGTTTGTAATGTAATGGGCAGCACAAATGTCTTGATACCTCAGGCTGTTGATGTTGCCATTCACTCTGCAGATCTCTCGCACGCCCCCATACTGAATGTTACCCCAAACCATGATTTTTCCTTCACCAAACTTGACTGATTTCTGTGAGAATCTTGGATCCGTGCGGGTTCCAATAAGTCTTCTGCAGTATTTGTGATGATTGGGATGCAGTTCAACAGATGATTCATGGGAAAAATCTACCTTCTGCCACTTTTCCAAATGATCAACTAGAAATCAAGCTATTATTTGTTGCTCTTACAACTGGGATCGACGACAAGACTTGTCAGGTAGTGTACAGCTTTAGCTGCCCTCCTAGAAGACTTCTGTAGGATTTCTTTTTCATTCATAATTCATTCATCTCTTTGCTTGGTTCATAAGCCTTCATACACCGAACTTAGCGCTTTACACAAACTTACAAACCAAATGTTGAGTTAAATAGTCTTAAATGAAACTAGAATATTAACTGTAGATTTCAGAATACAATCTTAAATTTTGTCCAAAGATGCTGCAGCAGTATTTTATATGATCCTTTAGATGCTTATAAAGCAGAACATATGTATTTAATTGTATTTTTACCAGGCCTCAAGTATGTTTTTTTTTTGTATTATAGCTGATCCTTCGGTATTTTGTTTATTGTCTGTTTTACATGGTATCTATGCTTTGTTTATGTGACTGTATCATGCTATGTAGCTTTTTTTTATGTTAAACCATTTAATAGCATTTATTCATTAAAATGTGCCTATAGACAACAAGAGAATGTCAGCTTTATAAACAAATGTATGCCATAGCCATCATATTAAAAGATGAAACATCTAAGGCTAAACACCAAATAAATAACGAAAAAACGTGTCATTTGCTGTCCTTCTTATGTCATATTAGTGAAAATGTATGTCATTAAAGGAGTACAAAGTCTGAAAAATAATGGTAATATTGTTTTTAAGGTTTATAGTTGGAGTCGGGTGGTGCAGTACTGTCGCCTTACAGCAAGAAGGTTGCTGGTTCGAGCCTCGTCTGGATCAGTTGGCATTTCTGTGTGGAGTTTGCATGTTCTCCCCATGTTGGCGTGGGTTTCCTCCGGGTTCATTTTATGTTTGGCTTAGTCTCTTTATTATTCTGGGGTTGCCACAGCAGAATAAACCGGCAACTTATCCAGCATATGTTTTATGCAGCGGATGCCCTTCCAGCTGCAACCTATCACTGGGAAACAGCTATACACACTCATCCACACACATACATTACGGACAATTTAGCTTACCCAAATCACCTATAGCGTATGTCTTTGGACTTGTGGGGGAAACCGGAGCACCCGGAGGAAACCCACGCCAACACGGGAAGAACATGCAAACTCCACACAGAAAGGCCAACTGACCCAGCTGAGGCTCGAACCAGCGACCTTCTTGCTGTGAGGCGACAGCGCTACCCACTGTGCCATCGTGCCGCCTTTTTAAAGAGTTTTGATAATTTTTTTAATTTAAACCTCCACTCTCGTAGCTGCATTGTGTAAATGGACAATAAAAAGTTGATATTTTCTAGGCTGTTATGTATAGGAACTATACTCTCATTCTGGCATAATAATCAAAGAAATTTGCTGCCGTACCATGGCTACAGCAGGTGCTACTTTATGTTCCACCCTCTCTTCATGTTTCAGTTGAGATTATGTCAAGCACCGAATAAAAATACACATTTCAAAGCACTTCACGGGATCTTTAATAGTTTAAGAACTGTAAATTGTTGAAATCCTATCAAACTTTGTTAGAAATCCATATGAAGAAAGAGCTGGTTATTTAAAAAGGGGTTAAAGATAAAACTAGCTACTAGACACTAACTGGGAAATAATACAAATAGAGAATAATATAAATACAATTCTGATGATCTAAAGCAGGGGTGTCCAAACTCGGTCCTGGAGGGCCGGTGTCCTGCTGAGTTTAGCTCCAACTTCCTTCAATACACCTGCCTGGAAGTTTTAGTATACCTAGAAAGAGCTTGATTAGCTGCTTCAGGTGTGTTTAATTGGGGTTGGAACTAAAATATGCAGGACACCGGCCATCCAGGACCAACTTTGGACACCCCTGATCTAAAGCAAAAAAAAAGCATTAATTGGGGGGGGTCAATCTCCCCTAAACCCCCCTGTAATTCGCACCCTGGCTGGAAGGGCATCCGCTGTGTTAAACATATGCTGGATAAGTTGGCGGTTCATTCCGCTGTGGCGACCCCTGATGAATAAAGGGACTAAGCCGAAAAGAAAATTAATTAATTAATTTATTGAATGGTATACGTACACAAACAACATTTCTGAGTGTGTGTTTCCTGGCTCCTGTGTTTTAAAGTTTACAGGGAAATAACACTAATTGTATTATTCTAAATGGTAACATTGTATCACGCAAGTGCTACATATAATTTGGCGAGCCAGCCAGGAGACAGAAAAACCCCCCCATAAACTTCTGTTACAATTTTATTACAATATATTTAAGGGCCATATAACATGACAAAATCCTGAAAAATGATGGAAATTTTAGGGGAAATGAGCATCAAAATCTCCAACGCAATTCTAGTTAGCGGTGTAACTGAAACTGAGGTAAATGAGGAAATGTAAGACTTTTTGAAACAATATGGATCAATTTCTACAATTATCCCATTCTGACCCTAGCACAGCGTCAAAGTCAATTCTGGTGAGGCTGTGAGAAACCTCCAGCAGTTGTTGCCATACGTTCAACACGCAAAAGATAATCCTGATGTCTTCTTTCATACAACAGCTCAACAAAATATCTACACACACACACACACACACACACACACACACACACACACACACACAAAAAACCCAAACAAAAATAAAATAGGAAAAGTTACTCAGACTTACCTGAATGAGTCTAAATGTTTAGTGAAACACTGTGGGGGGATCTAGGTTAATGAGAGTTGGTTGGTTGGGACAACTCAATAATCGGTGGATATAGCAAAGGATACATCTCCTCCATGCCAATTCTATGACCTTGGGTTATGGATTTTGGTTTCATTTCAAAAATTGCCCAGTCCTACATCAGTTCCACAACGGTCATAAAATGTTCATAACTGCTGAACACCCTGTTGTCCAATCCTTTAGACGTAGACATCATTTTCACAGGACAAAAATTCTTCTTTTTGTATTTCTTATGCCCCTGCATGGGCTGCCGGCAAAGAGTGCAAATGGGCAAGTGGTGAACACGAGATTGCTTGGCTCCAACTTGAGTTAGCGTGTGTGTGTGTTTCCTTTTGTACACAGTGGCTCGGGACCAGGACGGATTTGTATCAGGCTGGCTGGAGGATTCAGTCACAGGCGTCCTGTCGGTGGCTGGAGTCACTTGTGTACTAGGTTTTGTTGAAAGGATTCTGGGATTTAGAGGTTTGAAGATGGTTGACAAAGCCAAATGTGTCTGATGGGGCAAGTGAAATTCAGGGTGGAATAGAGCTATTGGAGCTAGCACCTCAACTTCTGACCGTTTCTTCAAGACCTTGGTCTCTGCTTTGATGGGAATATCCTGGTCCTCCATCTTTGGGTAATCATGAGGAAGAAGAACTGATGGCTGACACGAGTCGTCTAAAGAGACCGGTTCAGTTTTTAATATCATGGAGGATGGCGTTCTTGTTGCTTTCATGTTGATCAGCCTCTCTTGATGGCGAATGAAATCACATACGGTCTTCAAGGTAATTTCGGTTAGAGGAACACCCACTTTACACAGAACAGGATCTTGCACCAAAACGAAGTGCTTAATTCTGTCATAGGCTTTGAGGATGGATGTTTTCTCAAGTTTTCTTGTTCTGCTGTCACTGTGAGGTAAACCCAGCCACAGAAGTTTGAGCATCGTGTACATTAGTCTGTTGTGAATGTCCAGATAGCGTTTGGGATCAATGGCTGATTCAAGATCATCTGTCTTTGTTCGGCAGTACAGTGTATTGCCCCAGCGGGTCCTGTACAGCTGAAGAAACTTCTGCGGCTGCTTGTCATGGTCTTGCACAGCATCCCACGCATCAATTATCCTGTTCCTCTGATACGCCGCCAGGCACAGCTCGGTCTCAGAGAGGCCAATATCAGCCAGCAGAGAACAGAATCTCTCCAGCTGCTGGAATCCTGGGAGAGGGTTGGAGCTGCAAGCATCCTTCTGTTAAAAAGTGCAATAATCATGTGGTAAAATTAAAGGTGCGGTAGGAGATCTGGGAAAAAGGCTAACTTTAAAGGGCGCATTTTAACCCTCCCTACATGCAAACTGCCGTCCAAAGCAACACCTCCCGAAGTCATGAACGTGCACCAAATAGACGACCATAGACAACATCATGAGTCATTCGTGGAAGAGAAAAACTTTATAATGTTACAATTCCAAAGCTAAAACGTGAGACAATTTATCTGCAGTAATATGTATGAGGCTAATTTGTTTTATTATATATTAAAATATATATATATATTAAATATATTAATAGTATCACAGATTGGTTTGGCAAAAGTTCATTACATCATAATATTGGAAAAACTATGTGAGCAAAGCTCTAAACTATGGAGCTATGTCTGGGAAGTCAAACAAGAGCAGTAGATACTAGATTTTATAAACCAGTCATCATAAATGGAATAGTAGATCAAGTCTAAAGATTTTAACCATTCAACCACAATTATTGACAATAAACTGAATTTTGATAGTAATGTAGAGGCTGTTTATAAGAAGGCAAGTCAGGGCCTCAGTCTCCTCCGCAAGTTGAGAAGCTTTACTGTTAGTACACAGACCTTAAACATGGCATATAGATCATTAATAGAGGGTGTTATCACATATAATGCCGGCAGCTAGCTCTCTGCAACTCTCACACTGTCGCCCACTGAAGCTAAGCAGGGCTGTGCCCGGTCAGTACCTGGATGGGAGACCACATGGGAAAGCTAGGTTGCTGCCGGAAGTGGTGTTAGTGAGGCCAACAGGGGGCGCTCAACCTGCGGTTTGTGTGGGTCCTAACGCCCCAGTATATTGATGGGGACTCTATACTGCTCAGTGAGTGCCGTCTTTCGGATGAGATGTTAAACCGAGGTCCTGACTCTCTGTGGTCGTTAAAAATCCCAGGATGTCCTTCGAAAAAAGAGTAGGGGTTTAACCCCGGCATCCTGGCCAAATCTGTCCATCATGGCTTCCTAACCATCCCCATGTCATAATTGGCTTCATCACTCTGTCTCCTCTCCACCAATCAGCTGGTGTGTGGTGTGCGGTCTGGCGCAATATGGCTGCCGTCGCATCATCCAGGTGGATGCTGCACACTGGTGGTGGATGAGGAGATCCCCCCCATTGTGTAAAGCGCTTTGAGTGTCTAAAAAAGCGCTATATAAATGTAAGGAATTATTATTATTATTATAATATTGTTTCATGGTTTGGTAACACAACACTTAAACGGAAGAAGAAATTATCGCAAACTATCAATCAGGCAACTGGTTACAAACAACATTTGCTGCAGATTTTATTTGACTCCTTTATGAAAAAAACAACAATTGCGATTTTTTAAAAAGATAATACACATCCCCTTCATTCAGCTTTTGAAATGTTACCATCAGGACGCAGGTTTAAAATTCCTAGAACCGGAAGAAATGATTATGAAAAGTCATTTATCCCAATTGCAGTTATTGCCTTAAATCGAATCACTGTTTGATGTGAATGGGGTGGTTGTTAAGAATGATCTGCAGTAATATGTATGAGGCTAATTTGTTTTTAAGTTTTTTAATTAATTTTGTTGTCTTGATAAGTGTTGCTATTATGTGATTGTTGTATGGTTGTATGTAAGTTACCAATGTTAAAGACAAATTTCCTTTCTGTGCCAAGCAGAACGGACAAAGTTAAAACTAAACTAAAGACAATTTCAACCAGAACAACAACAAACAAAATTCTGAAGGCAATCATTTATTGCACCTTTAAATGATTGCAGAAATTATTTGACTTCTTTTCTTAAATCACACATAAGTAAGAGTAACAAGGTGCTAGTGATGCATTAGGATAAACAAAAAATGACGACTCACAAAGGCCGGAGGGTGAGCAGTGGTGGCTTCATTGGTGGTTAGGGTTATGTGTGCTGGGGCTATGGCCACCCAATCCTGATCTGCCTCTGGGTCACTCTGGAATGCCTCGTCATCCTCCTCTGGGTCAGCATGGCCTGGCTGAATCACCTCCTCCTCTGGACTGGGTGCGTCCTTTGAGAGGTCAGCGAGGGGGAAGCCTCTAGATTCACCCGTGCTTTGGCTGAACAGGTATTCCAAACCGAGCCACTCGTTTGACGTCACAGCAGCAGGGATACGGATATTCTCCTCCACATGTTCTCCAAACAACTGCTGGCAGCGGATGTTGAGACGTTCAATCAGAGGTGCAGAGTAGGATCTGTGCGTTCGCCGTTTGACACCAAACACTGCATGAGGACTCCGGTCTGAGTTCCAGCGAGCGACTCTGCTGATGAGGTGCACATGAAATGGACGTGCGGCACAGTGGGGGCCTTGAAATTACAGAAAAGGGTATTAAAATCATGTCATGGTCAGGCATAGTAGAGGTGCAACAATACAGATTGCAGTTTTTGGTTATGATTTTGGTACATATATATACCAAACGGCAACCTCCCGCTCTCCCTCGTGAAAGCCAATATGGAAGTAACTGAAACTGCAATTCATCGACTCGCCTTTGGGGGCTGGCTCCAGGAAGTCCAGATGTTCTCTGACTGCAATGGTAAATTGGCCATTTTTACAGCTGATAAAAACATGTTTACAGTCTGGTACAAAAGATGATTTTGGTTCATATAGCTAATATTACCCTTCATGACAACTGTGAGGGGGGTGAATTTTTTTATAACTCATCCATTTCGTTTATATTAAGTTATATTAAGTCTGTATAATTAAGGGCGTGGCCACTTGAGTGACAGCTAGGTCTCGCTGGTCGCCGTCACGTCACCTCAGTTGATTCCGGCTGATTAGACGCTGAACTCGGCATATATCATATTTTTGATTTGTTTTATGTGGCTTTACACAGTCAATTGCCTTTTGGGATTATTTCCTACAATTATCAGATAATATGGCATGCTGTGTCCATTTCCCAGGTCAGTGAAATTATATACTTGTATACCATATCTATAAATGTATTTGTTTTATTTAAGATAAATTATCATTTATAATGTTCTTAAGACCTGTAATGCACTCCAGAATCTGACAAATTGATTAGCTGTAGGCTCTAGAACAGTCATCTGAAACGTTGTCATACAGTGTTATGCCTGGATTTCATAAATAGCCTTGCATTTACTAACACAGACTATATCTGAAGTGTTTGGAAGTTATTAGCGTTTTCCTCCTGTAGCAAAACATCATAAGAACAATGCTTAGTGGCTCAATGTATTACAACAGTGTTTTTAAAAGACTAAACATTTTATTGATATGGTGTACAACCAAGCGCATGTGGTCAGAACACCAACGAGTTGCAGGTAATAAAGTATTAAGCGTTTCTCCCAAAGAAAAGCCTGTCTAAGCAAAATGCTAGCAGGTGTCTGTAGCTTCGCTCAAGCTCCGCCTCTTTGCCCTTGTTTGGTATCCCCCGGTCGCTGCGATGACGCGCGAACAAAATGGCGACGGTTGGCCACGCCTACTTGTACCTTCTTTTGCGTTCTTCAGAAACCTATGGGTGGTCACGGATACTACGTCTAATCTTTTACAGTCTATGATATATACACATCTATGTTCAGTAAAAAAAAAAATGCTACAAGCAAAAGTACAAATTATTACAATACCGCAAAGACATTACTAAAATGAACAGTGGTTTTTTTTAGGTATCTATCAGTAGTGTTCATGTACAGAATCTGAATTGAATCAATCAAATATAACACAGCCTACTCTATTTAAACATACAAATTAAAGGTTAACCATTATTGAACTATAGCTATTAAGTCAAGAGCAGAGCAGTGAGTGATTTCATTTAGTTTCATCTTTTGTTTCATTAATATTACAAGATGCATTCTCTTTGAGACACTCCACAGATGCAGCACACTGAGAAAGTTACAGACAACACAATTTCCCGAATGTTTACGTTCTAGGTTATAACCGACTGAATACTCGTCAAGTCGAGCACGTTGACAATTACTGGTCATAATTGAGTTTTACTGTTGAGAAGCAAGACTTAATTTGCGTGTTGTAACTTTCATTCACTTTCAATTCAGATGAGGGACCTCTTAGATCTCCCGCACAGCCGTATATTGCTGCTAATAATCTATCTGAATATGAATTACATTGGCTGCGTCCAAAATCGCCTACTACTCTGTAGGTACTGCATTTGAATTTAAATGTATCAGAATCAGAATCAGAAAGAGCTTTATTGCCAGGTATGTTCACACATACGAGGAATTTGTTTTCGTGACAGAGCTTCTACAGTGCAACAGAATTACAGAGACAGGACAAAAAACAGATAATAAATATATTTAAAAAATGAAAGTTGTAGTGAATGCAAATATACAAATTGACAAGTGTATGTACAGGAATATTACTATATACAACAGCAGCTGTTATGTGCAAATTAGCATGTAAAATATGTTGTTAAATAAGTGTTTGTGTATAAAAAGTGTATAGCAGTAGTGATGTTTGTTCCATAATTACTATCATCAAGTGTTCATGAGATGGATTGCCTGAGGGAAGAAACTGTTTCTGTGTCGGGCTGTTCTGGTACACAGTGCTCTGTAGCGTCGACCAGAAGGTAAAAGTTCAAAGAGGCAGTGTGCTGGGTGTGAGGCGTCCAGAGTGATTTTGGCAGCCCTTCTGCTTGCTCTGGATAAGTACAGTTCTTGGAGAGTAGGGAGGATTGTACCAGTGATTCGCTCAGCAGTCCGAACTATTCGACGTAGTCTTCGGAGGTCGGATTTGGTAGCTGAGCTAAACCAGACAGTTATTGAAGTGCAGAGGACTGATTCAATGATGGAAGTGTAGAACTGTTTCAGCAGCTCCTTTGGAAGGTTGAACTTCCTCAGCTGACGAAGGAAGTACAACCTCTGTTGAGCTTTTTTGACAATGGAGTCAATGTGAGTGTCCCACTTCAGATCCTGAGAGATGGTGGTGCCCAGGAACCTGAATGACTCCACTGCTGCCACAATGCTGTCCATGATGCTCAGTGGGGGGAGAGCAGGGGGGTTTCTCCTGAAGTCCACTATCATCTCCACTGTTTTGAGCGTGTTCAGCTCCAGGTTGTTGTGACTGCACCAGACAGCCAGCTCCTTAACCTCCTGTCTGTAAGCAGACTCGTCACCGTCCTGAATGAGGCCGATAAGTGTGGTGTCGTCTGCAAACTTCAAGATTGTGACAGAGGCGTCCTTTGAGGTGCAGTCATTTGTGTACAGTGAGAAGAGCAGAGGGGAGAGGACACACCCCTGGGGGGCGCCAGTGCTGATTGTGCGGGTACTGGATGAGAATTTTCCCAGCTTCACCAGCTGCTGCCTGTCCGTTAGGAAGCTGTTGATCCACTGACAGACAGAGTTGGGCACGGAGAGCTGAGTTAATTTGGGCAGGAGAAGTTTTGGGATGATAGTGTTGAAAGCCGAGCTGAAGTCAACAAACAAGATCCTCACATAGGTCCCTGGTCTGTCTAGGTGTTGCAGAACATAATGCAGTCCCATATTGACTGCATCATCCACAGACCTGTTTGCTCTGTAGGCAAACTGAAGAGAGTCCAGTGAGGGTTCAGTGATGTCCTTCAGGTGGGCCAGCACCAGTTTTTCAAAAGACTTCATGACCACAGATGTTAGCGCCACTGGTCTGTAGTCATTAAGTCCTGTAAGTTTGGGTTTCTTTGGGATGGGGATGATGGTGGAGCGTTTAAAGCAGGAGGGCACTTCACACAGCTCCAGTGATCTGTTGAAGATCAGGGTGAAGATGGGGGCCAGTTGGTCAGCACAGGATTTTAGACAGGCTGGTGTTACAAAATCTGGGCCTGGTGCTTTTTTCCTCTTCTGTTTTTGGAAGACCTGGCGCACATCATCTTCACTGAACTGAAGTGTTGGGGAGACGGGGTGTGGTGGAGGTGTTGATGGTGGTGTGAAGAGCAGTTCAGAGTGGGTGTGGGGTGTTTTCTCAAACCTGCAGTAAAACTCATTCAGGTCGTTTGCAGGTCGTTTGCAAGTCGTTCGTTGTCTACAGTGCTGGGGGATGGTTTCTTGTAGTTTGTGAGGTTTTTCAAACTTTTCCACATGGATGCTGAGTCGCTGGAAGAGAACTGACTCCTTAGTTTCTCAGAATAGTTCCTTTTTGCCACTCTGATCTCCTTTTCCAGTGTGTATTTGGCCTGTTTATACAAGGCCCTCTCCCCATTCCTGTAAGCAACCTCCTTGGCCTGACGCAGCTGTCTGAGTTTTACAGTGAACCACGGTTTGTCATTGTTGTATGTGAGTTGAGGCCTGGTAGGAATGCACATGTCTTCACAGAAACTGATATAAGATGTTATACTCGCCGTTAGAAAAGTACGTTCTATACAGTATGAATGTGAGAAGTATTAATGGAACTCGGACAACTGCCATTTTGTCATGATCATGTGACCTCCCAGCGTCAGTTGCGTCGTTCACTCCTATTCATGAATTCTCTCATGGTGCATCATGGGATAGCGTAGCATGCATCAGATACGCACTTCAGAATCTCGCCGGAAGTATGGGTCATCCAGGTACTTCTCGCATACTGTTTTTCGAATTCTATGAATTTGGACATACTATTCGGCTCGCATACTGTTTTTAGCGTACTATATAGTATGGAAGTATGCGATTTCGGACGCAGCCATTGTCTGCATCCACTCGAACAGATTTTCTGAAGTAAACATGCAGATGATACATGAGCATAGGCCTTTGAATCACACCAAAAAAATATCAAATACCAAATAAACCAGCAACAAAAAAATATGATTTACCTGGACCGTCGGTTATAGGTTATGAATTTCGGTTTCTTTCTGATTAATCATCCAGCCCTATATTGTGGGCACTTCAAAATATTGAACTTTTAGATGGTCTTTTAAGAATATTCAGATTGTTGTATTAGTGGTTTTTTATCACAGCACCAAATGCGTAAATACTTCATAGGCGATTTAATTTCAAACAAACAATTTCACATGTTAATCTGGCCTACGACATTGAAAATTCTATGACCATTTATAGGCCTTAATTTATCAAATAATTTAACTAAAGCAGATATAATGACAATTACAAAAGCATTTATTAATTTTATGTGATATTAATTAGTTAATAGCTAATAATAACACATTAAAATCAACGGCTCAGTGGTTCGAGTCCCGGCTGGACCAGCTGGCATTTCTGCGTGGAGTTTGCATGTTCTCCCCATGTTGGCGTGGGTTTCCTCTGGGTACTCCGGTTTCCCCCACAGTCCAAAGACATGTGCTATAAGTGAATTGGGTAAGCAAAATTGGCCGTAGTGTATGAGTGTGTGTAAATGAGTGTGTATGGGTGTTCCCCAGTACTGGGTTGCAGCTGGAAGGGCATCCGCTGCTTAAAACATATGCTGAAAATAGTTGGCGGTTCATTCCGCTGTGGCGACCCCTGATAAATAACACACTATGCCGAAGGAAAAAAAATATAATAAAGCTATTTCACACGGCTGATTTTAACAGTATTATTTATCATTTACTAATGAGATTTTATTGTAAATTTAATTTGGTTGAAACTTGTTTACTCAGAATATTGCTTTATTGTGTATATGTTTATGTTCAAAGTATTTTTTCAGCTATTACACCTGTTAAAGTAATCTTTTTAGCAGCTTAGGTCAATATCATAATAGTACTGTATACCGTGATAAAAACTTCAGCAATTAAATTGCAAGAAAGGTTTATACCGGCTGAAGCTTAGTCTAGTGGTTATGCAGTAAAGGCTCTAATAACTAGCAAGTTCACAAACTTACTTGAAGAATCCTTTACAGTAACAAGCAGTGGTCTTGGACTCTGTTTGGGTGACCAGACAACAACATTGAGAGCGTGTGTGGAGCGAGAACCTGGTGTGAAAATGACAAGAGTATTTTATTAATTAATACATGTACCAATCTGGAAAGTGCAGCTCATTAATCTCCGACTCAATGCAATAAACTGTAATAAATAAAACACATTCAAGAGATGCTATGGCTGGACAACTGGTACAATGTGTTGTTTAAAGAGACACTCCAATTTTTTTTGGAAATAAGCTCATTTTACAAGTCCCCTAGTGTTAAAAGTTGAGTTTTACCATTTTCTGAATCCATTCAACTGATCTCCGGATTTGGTGGGAGCACATTTAGCTTAGCTTAGCATAGATCATTGAATCGAATTAGACCATTAGCATCTCGCAAAAAAAAAAAAAAGGTTTTAATTATTACACTGGTATGAGAGTATATTTTCTAGCCATATCGGTCTACAAAAACACCAATTTTGTTTTCCATCAGTCTTAATACACAATGTAACTACAGAAGAGTCAAGCTTTAAATAGAAAAATGATCAAAACATTTCCTTGAATTTGAGTGAGATGCTACTGGTCTAATCCGATTCAATGATTTATGCTAAGCTAAAGTTAAAAATGCTCTTGCCAGACCCAGAAATCGGCTAAATGGAATAAAAAAAATGGTAAAACTCAACTGTTTACATCTAGGAGACTTGTAAAATGAAGTGTTCCTTTAAACATCTGACCCATGAGGAGCTAAGGAAAATATAAATGCCTGGACTGAATATCTGAAAGCACATTGACTAACATGTACCTGGTATGATGTGAGGCAGAGATTTATAGAATCCCTCCAGACTGTTGTTTCCACGGAGACACTTGTAGTACGGAACGTCCACCTCATTGATGTTGGTGCTACCAGCCACTCTGTACATGCTCATCTCTGGAGGATCCTGTATGCACTCAAGGTGTCGTTGCTGGGCTTCCCACACACCATCTATTGCTTCTGTAAGGAGATCAAAATAAATATTTACACATAAGATGGACAGCGTGCATGTGTCAAATTAGCAGACGATAAATATAGATTTACATAATGTTATATACTATACGCTAACATTATTGTACAACCCCAAATAAGAACAGGTTGGGACAGTAGGTAAAACGCAAATAAAAAAACGAAAAGTAGTGATTTCTAAATTTACTTTGACTTGTATTTCATTGCAGACAATACAACAAACATTATCTTAATTATCTTAAGTCTTAAGGTAGGCAACAGTACAGGGTCTTTGTTGTCGCATTGTGCTCTTCAAAATGCGCCAAACGTTCTCTATTGGAGACAGGTTGGGACTGCAGGCAGGTCAGTCAAGTACCTGTGTCCTCGTCCTCCACAGCCAGGACTTTTTTTGCATGGTCTTGTTGAAATATGCATGGGCATCGCTGGAAAAGAAGGCAAGCATATTCATTCATTTATTTTCCTTCGGCTTAGTCCCTTTATTCATCAGGGGTCGCCACAGCAGAATGAACTGCCAACTTATCCAGCATATGTTTTACACAGCGGATGCCCTTCCAGCTGCAACCCAGTACTAGGAAGCATCCATACACACTCATTCACTACGGCCAATTTAGTTTATTCAATTCACCTATAGCGCATATCTTTGGACTGTGGGGGAAACAGGAGCACCCAGAGGAAATCCACGCGAACACAGGCAGAACATGCAAACTCCACACAGAAACGCCAACTGACCCAGCCGGGGCTCGAACCAGTGACCTCCTTGCTGTAAGGCGACAGTGCTAACCACTGAGGCACCGTGTCGGAAGGCAGCATGTTGTGCTCCAAAATCTTTATGTACTTTTCAGCATTAATGGTGCCATCACAGAAGTGCAAGTTCCCTTTGCCAAGGGCACTGACACAACCCCATACCATGACAGACCCTGGCTTTTGAACTTGTCGCGTGTAACAGTCTGGATGATCGATTTCTTCTTTGGTACAAAGCACAGCGCATCCATTTCACCCAAAAAATACCTGAAATGCTGATTCATCTGACCACAGTACACATTCACTGTGTGATGGTCCACCCTAGGTGCCTCTGAGCCCAGAGAAGTCGACTGCGCTTCTGGACGCTGTTAACATAGGGATTTGTGGATGTAACTACATATTGTGGTACTTGACAAAGGTTTGCCAAAGTAGTCCTGAGCCCATGTGGTGATATCGTTTATAGATGAATGATGATTATTGATGCATGCTGCCTGAGGGATCGAAGATCATGGTTGTTCAGCTTAGGCTTGCCCTCTTGTCCTTTACGCACTTAAATTCCTCCAGATACCTTGAATCTTCTAATGATGTTATGCACTGTTGAAGGTGAAATATCCAAATGTCTTCCTATCTTTCTTTGAGAAACATTGTTTTTAAACATTTCAAACATTTTCTCACGTATTTGTTGGCAAACTGGCGATCCTCTGCCCATCTTTGCTCCTAAAGGACTAGACCTTTCTTGGATACTGCTTTTGTAGCAAATCATAATTACAATCACCTGTTGACATCACCTGTTTCAAATCACATCATTATTTAACCAATTTACCTGATTACTAGCCCTAGATTGCTCCTGTCCCAACTTTTTTTGGAATGTGTTGCAGGTCTGAATGACGGGAAAGGATGTATATTTACAAATAAAATGAAGTTGACCGGACAAAACATGAAATATTTTGTGTTCATATTGTCTGCAATAAAATACAAGTAAAAGTACATTTAGAAATCACTACTTTCTTTTTTTGTTTGCGTTTTCCATACTGTCCCAACTTTTTCTGATTTGGGGTTGTATGCAGTATAGCAATATACAGATGCCACAGAGTTCATGTACTTCATTATTCTTTGTGACATGTTTTCAATATTGCAAGTACTGATAACATTAGTTTCCACCCAAAGACGCAAATTTGATTTATGCGCAAAATTGTAATATCGCATAAAACATTTGCGAACAAACAACAGTTTCCATCCAATAAGTCCAAGAGAACAAAATCGTCACTTCCTGATAAACTAGTGCCAAATATCAAAACGATAAATGCAATTTTCTGCAGTATGAGAAGCCACTGTGGGGCTTATTTCTAGTATAATAAATAACCTTAGAAGCTGTGTAGATGAAACACAAATGAACATACGGTAGCTTCTGGAGGAGTGAGATGCACTTTGGGAGTCCAGCCACTCAAGACAGTTCTGGAGGTAAAAATACTGAACTACTTTGATGACAGACTTTGGCTGAGGAATTTTAGAATGAGCAAAACAACATTTCAGATGTTTTACAATGTGGACAGTCCACTGGTTTGTCCATTAATGCGGTCGCATCGCACTTATTTTTGTTATCACATGCAGGAATTTATTGATGCACATGCTGGAATTTATTCTGTAAATGTCTTTTACATTTTTACATAGAGGATAAAAAGTTGATCAGTTTTCCGTTATAAAAGTTTATTAAAAAGTTAATTATTAGTTATGTTTTTTATGTGCATTTTCAAAATTTCCTTTAAGCATTTTTATGTGACATTCCAAAATGTGCATAAAAATAGTTGGATGGAAACAGCTATTTTTATATGCTCAGATTTTGCTTGTGTGTTTGTTTATTGCAATGTCAGTCTACATCTATTTTTTACGAGAACAATATACTAAAAATATAAATTATATTAACCTTTTACAATTTCTTTAGCTAAAAACTCGAAAAAATCTATTTGTATTAACAGCGTAATACAAATTGTTTTTTAATTACTTCAAAAGAATGAAAAAAGATGAAAAAAAAGAAGCTTCTCACAGAATTAAAGCCAACAAAACCCAATGAAACATGCAGGAGGATCATCTCCAAGTATTAAAAACTCATCCTGGAGTGACCGATTCTATAAGGTGTAAAAACAATCTGGTCCCATGAGTTGGAATATTTATAGTTCCTTTTTACCAACATTACAGCTAATTTCATGGAGTTTGTTTCCTGTATGTGAATCAAATTCTCTTTGCCATTTGTTATTAAAGTATAAACAAATTGTTGGTTTAAGGTATATGCTTAAAGCAGATTAATTACCTGTTGACTTGAAAAGACTGACTCCACTCTGGTCCATCCCAGCCGGACCCTTAAGCTCGTCTATGGCCCTCTGAATGAGCTGAAAGGTCTCCAGAGCCCCAAGAGTGACTCTCCGAACATGGTGCTTCAGCTGCTCCCTTGAAACATACAGTCGCACCATGTCTTCATCGGTCATGCTGTCAAAAGCCGCCAGGTCCTGAGCTCTGACAGCATGGATGAGCAGCTCCAAGTCTGTGCGATTGTAGGCCAGCACCGCTCCTGCTAGGGCAGACTTGAACTTTGCGTACTTGGAGTGGCTGTCTGTGCGAATGGCTGCTTCAAAGCGATGCATCCAATGGAAAAGGTCCAAACGGACGACCATACCACCGTCCACCCATGTCTGGAACAAGGTCTCCACAGCAGTCGGGCCTTGTGCACAACAGCACCCATGGTCAACATAAAGAATATTGGGGACAGGTTGACTGGCCTGCTGGAACCGGTCCATAACTCCCTGACACATGGGCTTTAGACACTCAGTGGACTCCTCACACGTTAGAACAAACGACACAATTTGTGTGTGCTCATTGGCAATGCTGGTGAACCACTCCGCTGTGCCTTCAGCCTCCCCAGACACCTGCAAGATGTGAGAGACTCTGTAAGGCATGGGTCTCAAACTGGATTCCTGGAGGGCCGCAGCTCTGCACAGTTTTGCTCCAACCCTAATCAAACACAGCTGATCCAACTAATCAAGGTGTTCAAGACTACTAGAGACTTTTAAGCAGATGTGAGTTGGAGGTGGTTGGAGCTAAAATCTGCAGAGCTGTGGCCCTCCAGGAATTGAGTTTGAGACCATTGAGTTTGAGACCATTGCATTTTCTGCGCTGCTTCTGCGACTTGCGTGTCTTGCAGTTTTGCCGTTGCGCTCGCTGCATCTGCAGTTGAAAAAAAAGTCAACAACTCTGAGTGTAAAAAGCATGCTACGTCAGCTGCGTCTTTTCATTCTCCAGTCAAATGAAAGCAGAGGCAGGGTTTCTGTTGAGGTGACACAATTGTTTGTGCTGTCAAAGCGACTACTAAGATTTATAATGACTTTTAAGGTGACATAAAAAGCACACAGCACTTTTTGCGCCTCTCCAAAGACTATACAATACACAAGACATGTTACTTGTATAGTTTTGAATGGGCAAAAGTGTAATGGTCAATATGGGGAATGAAGCACCACCCACTAGTACAGGAGCCAATTATCAATCGCTATAGACTGACGTTTCTCCGGGAGAGAAGCTCAGACCAGACGTGTGCTTTTATGACAGTTTTTGTGGTCAACAAACACACTGGAATCTCAGCGAATACTTGCTTCACAGGCATAAGAAATATATCCAAATAAAGCTTGAAATCTGTACTTTTAAATGAACCAACTACACTTAATAACAAAAGTTTTTTGGTTTTGTAATCTGTATGAATCAACGCTAGGTACAGTCCTTCCTGTCGAACGCACATCACATGACAGCAAATACTCAAACGCCCCACAAACCTCATTTCTGGAGGAGATTCACCATCAAGACCAAGTTTTGAATAGACCCTTTTCACATGACGTCACGTGGTGTCCGGTTTCACTCCACGCAGTGTATCCTTACTTCCGCCTACACAGAAATCCCCATAGAGAACTCACCCAGTCAGCTGTATATTTACTACAGATACCGTTAGACTGTGACTACGGCGGTTTCTTGTTGTCTGCATTCAAGGTGAGACATCTGACATTTAAAAAAAAAAAAAATTACAGATCCAGATTTCTGCTTGAACCAAGAAAATAGGACTTTAAACAGTCTCTACTGCTTTGTGTTGCTGTCTTTACTGCAGAGGAAGTTGGTATGTACTTGTCAGTATTTGTCAAATAAAGATTTCAGATGTTTACACGGGTGCTCAACATTTTTTTTTATGTCAGATTTATTTTTATTATTTTTTTGTGTTCTGAAGAATAAGTAATAAATAAATCTGTGGGTGTTTCACTGTGGTTGTTTACAGTGGACACATTCATATTATTCACCTCAGATCTGTGACTTTTTTTCTATATAGGTATTATATTCATGAACATAAAACATTTATGTCTATTTAATAGAATAACAATGTTGTATGTGGCTCTTACTAATCAAACAAAATCATTATACAAATTTAAAATTGCAAAAATAACACCAAGAAGATGCCATTTGAATTCAGTATTATTTGATTATGAATGGCGACGCGGTGGCGCAGTGGGTAGCACAATCGCCTCACAGCAAGAAGGTCACTGGTTCGAGCCTCGGCTGGGTCAGTTGGCATTTCTGTGTGGAGTTTGCATGTTCTCCCCGTGTTCGTGTGGGTTTCCTCCGGGTGCTCCGGTTTCCCCCACAGGTCCAAAGACATGCGGTATAGGTGAATTGGGTAAGCTAAATTGTCCGTAGTGTATGTGTGTGAATGAGTGTGTATGGATGTTTCCCAGTGATGGGTTGCGGCTGGAAGGGCATCCGCTGCGTAAAAACATATGCTGGATAAGTTTGCGGTTCATTCCGCTGTGGCGACCCCAGATTAATAAAAGGGACTAAGCCGAAAAGAAAATGAATGAATGGATTATGAATTTATTTGTAACATTATTAATTAAAAGGTAGTACAGATATCAAATTAAATCCACCAAAAAGGTGGTGGTAGGACATAATTAATTCATTCAAATGGAGAAACTGAACAAAACTATAATAGATCAGTAAATAATAAATGATGAAACTGGTTGCATTTATAGACATACCAGGTAATATGAGAAGATTTACTAAAGAATTGTACTCATGCTGGAACATTTACATATAACAAATAATATAAATTTATATTCAGAGCAGCATTAAAGTAAAAATAAATCCATTATTGAGGAAATAAACATAATTAATAAGTGAAAAGGTTGCAAACATATGCTTTCCTTGATAAACAATAGCTTATTCCTATTTTTAATAACTTAAAAAATAATTTTCAAACTCAGAAAGCAGTTCAGTATTGAAAGAGAAACATTTGGACATGTCTAATACCAATGATAGTCTTAAATCAGATCGTGCAATGTTAAAATTTTTATTTGTAAATTTTCCAGAGAAGTCTCCCATTCATTCAAAGGTAAACTGGAACTAAAAATACACTGCGTTGCCGATAGGGGGAAGTGAAGTGACGTCATTGTGAAGAGGGTCTATTACTTTAGAAGACCAGCGCAATCCAACAAAGCATTATCCAGAGGATGATCATGTGTAAAACGGCCAGAAATGAGGTTGGTGTTGCGATCTCGTTCCTTTCGAGTGCGCATGTGCATTAGCTTGGGCAACCTGAAAAAATGCCAATATTGTTTGATTCAAACTTATGAGACAGTTGTTGTTTAATTCTATTGGTGATTTCAAATATGTAACGTAATCGTAAGCTTGGCAAACAGTTTTGGAGAATTTGATGAGAGGCGTTTCAAAGATGGCCGCCGAGTGAAATGAACTGCCTTAAAGGGAATTTTGGCCTCGCTTTCTCAGAATGGAAAAGCACATTTGGTGTGATTGGCCCCTAAGTCTCTATTTTGTTATCTGTGAATTATACTCTCTAGATACATTCATATTCAAAAAATGTGCACAAACATTGGACAGATCAAATCTGTCATTCTGTCCTGTAGCTCCCAAAAAGGCTGATTTTCACAAAACAAGATTTCTGTCAGAGGTATGGACTGGTGGCCTGAAGTTATAGTGACTAATTCTGTCATTCTGCTTAAAGTTCAGGACACACCAAGTCAACGCCAAAGAATGAGTGCAGACGAAAACCAACTGTTCTATCACCTCGCATCAGTCATGTCTGGACCAAAAAGCTGCCCGTGAACACACCAAATGGACGGCAGAAGAATGAAACGAGAGCACGCATTCTGTGCCTGTTGAGAGAACGTGTCTTTTTGCACCTACGGGAGGCAGTAATCTGTTTTATCATCACAAAGAGAAACCAGAACTTGTGATGCGCACATACAAATTGTAAACAAAGCAGCATTTACAACCATTTTCACAGTACCACTGAGAGATTCGCTCATGCAAATATGTCTGAATCTAATAATCCAGATACTTTGTAATTTTTCTGCATCTCTTAAATATTTGCAGTCTGCTTAGATTTGTTCTCTCTTGCCTTAAATTGTTTGCTTGGTTATGTTACTTCAGTTTTTGTTCTCGTGCTCCGATCCACTGCAGAATAACCAATCAGAGCGCTCGGACGATTCTGATTCTACGTGTTGAATTAGGCCAACTCCCATTGACATTAACCCGGCAAGACGAGACATGTAGAACACAAAAACAAACTAGTCGGACACACACTCGCCTATGGCCCAAGGGCCGACCGTTGGCTTTTCTGATCTTAATATGTTTTTGTTTACCACTCAGGAGTCAAACAGGTTTTGGAACATAATGGTTAGTAAATTAATTGTGCCATATATTGCATCGATTCAATAGAGTAAATTGGTCTCTGATATCTACATAGTAGGTATGTTAACTTATCTTTGCGCTCAGCCAAAACACGTTACCTGAGAAGAAGTAGATTCAAAATACCAAAGAGTCATTAGATAGAGACAAGATGAATTAAATATCACGTTTAACAACTATAGTGAGATGAGATCCAGTGGTAGATCCTTGATGAACTGTCCGACGTGCGCTGCTCTCACCTGGGGAGGTGTGCTCAAAGCACCCGCTGACTGCCTGGAGTTTAGACGTCCGCATACTCTGCAGCGCATGCCAGAGAGTGTGTGTGTGTGGTCACATGATGTGCGTTTTCAGCGGTGTAGTGTGGATGGGTAGCTTTTCAGAAATGCTAGATGAAACGCCAGGTTGGACGTGAATCGTTTATATTCTAAAACGCCATTTTAAAACTAAAACGCATCAGTGTAAACGGGGCTAGAGTGACCTAAATTAAATATAGCCTAATTATTATTAAACTCTTGAGGGTGTGTCCTGTGAGCAACACAACAGTCTGTATTGTGTTCTGATTGGCCTGATTTCACTGGGGTTTCACACTCGTGGAATTGACAACCCTCTGTAAAACAATGTTGTTTGAGGCTCACGGTATGGCCATTTCCATGTACTGAACTCTTATTATTCGACTATGCCTAGGTATACCCAGATTTTCTTTATAGTTACAACTATATTGTATACCTACTGCATTGGTGTATGTACCTTTTTAGTGGAGTCCATATTCAGCACTGTGCCAAAAGTGGACAGAATCTGGTTCCTGTAGTCCTGCATATTGCCGGCCTCTGCAAGCAGGAAGGCATGGCGAAGTAGGCGAGTAGAAGGCAGCTCTCTTTGAGGAGGTGGAGCCTCAAACTTGTGTTTGATGGCTGACACAATCCCACCAGGTTTTTTCAGAGTCATCAGGAGGGTGGTGTACAGATCCTTCCTTTGGAGATACTCCTCGGTGTGGTTTTCCTGAACCTGTCGGCACACTTTCATCATGGTGTGCATCTTGGTACAGTCCCGCAGAAGCCGTATCACACTCTTGTCTACGCCGCGCCTATAAAGTGTGATAACCAATAAGTGTGTGAATAGAGGCAAGTGCTACTTCGGCAGGGCTTACAAAATCACTAGCTCAACGTTTTTTCCAGTCAGGCTAACAAAATCTATTTCCACCCTACCTGTAAGGCTATCTTATTGGGAGGAAAAAGTTATTTCAATGCTTTTGTATTCTTTCATAAAATGGATAATTATGTTGTATGTAATTTTTCGGCGTCGGGGAGCCACTATCAATATGTGTTTACATTTGCTATATCTGGTGTCAAAAGTACTGAGTTGATAAAAAATAAAACAATAAAAAGGTACCAGGTGTTCTTGGTAGGCTACCGGTAATACAGAGGACCCGGTTCTACATTCGATAAAACAAATCTGTTATCTTTTAGACATGGTAAGCAAGAAATAACCTAAAATATCCATGAGGGAACATTCTGTATGCTATTTTTAGCTTTTCAAATAACCACCCTGGAGCGTTCTGGCATCATTCTTTTATTGTTGCAAAAAATAACCTACAAATAACAATGGGAGAACGTTCTATATAGGTTATTTTACATAACCACCCTGCAACATTCTGGAACGTTATTTTATAGTTGCAAAAATTAATCTAAAAGTAATGCTCACCTAACATTATTTTAGTTTTTTTATTTTAGTTTTTTTATAAAAAATTGGTTATTTTAACTAACAAATGCCATTATAACATTTTAATTGGTAAATGTATGCATTTCTTTGCATGTATGCATTTAGTAAGTAATGTTTGTTTTTCTATTCTGGCTACATACATTTATTTTGGACTACCAAAACCTGAAGAGTGCCTGTCTAAAGGGCTACCAGAGATTTACAAATTTTGCTAGCACTGTACAGTAAAGAGGTAAACCGACAACACTTTTCTGGTTTACTCACCCATGTGTTAGAACTGCCGGGAACATGGCTTGGTGAGCCTCACTGAGCTGACAAAGTATAGCAGGATCCCATGCCAACCAACGGCCCACCTCACCATCATCACTTTTACACCCTTCCTCAGTGCACGGCCCACAGCACAGGACCTCCGTCAGCATAGAATACCAATTGGCTACGTCGCAGATCTGACTAACCTGTAACGTGTTGTTTGACCTTCAAATAAGTTTACATTTTAAAAAAATCATGTACAATAAACTGATAATCACTAATAATCATACACAATGTAATCAGACAAACCCTATTGTGGTATCCTGACTCGTAGAGGTGCACGTTTTTTCCGCTACCAGCACACTCTTTACCACGAGGACAGCTCAGTGAGTATCTCCACACTCCAACGGGCCGCCAGACAAAAACGCGACCCCGAAAGAAGAGGTTTGGAGATGGCACAGTTCCGCTGATGTAGCCTGGAGGTTCCGGGGGGTAAAACCACATCCTGTTGGACTTCATCACCCGTCGCCTCTTTAGCACACCAGTACTGTCCTGGTAGACCTGAACGTGGGTGAACAGCCCTCTCTCTCTGTCATTCTTCACCCACGAGAGGTCAGCCGGTGAAATACCGTCAGGGTTTTCCCACATGCGCACCCAACCCTCAAGCTCAACCTGCAATATACAGTTGAAGTCAGAATCAATGATGATGACAGTACATAATATTTTACTAGATATTTTTCAAGATACTAGTATTCAGCTTAAAGTGACATTTAAGGGCTCAACTAGGGTAATTAGGTTAATTAGGCAAGTTGGGATAATTAGGCAGATCATTGTATAACAATGGTTTGTTCTGTAAACCTTAGAAAAAGAGGGCTAAAAAAATTGACCTAAAATTTTTTTTAAAAATGCTTTTATTTTAGCCGAAGTAAAACAACTAAGATTTTCTCCAGAAGAAAAAATATTTCTGGGAAATACTGTGAAAAATTCCTTGCTCTGTTAAACATAATTTGGGAAATATTTGAAAAAGGAAATAAAATTGACTTCAACTGTATGTCAACACATACATTTTCACTCCTGTAATCAAAATTCATATTTCATAAGTGTGCATTTAAAGGGGTGGTCCAGAGTGTATTTTTAAGGCTTTGTTATTTTTATGGGGTGCAAAGCAATGTGTGCTCATGCTTCATCTGTAAAAAAAATCCCGTTATTTTTACATATATCTTATTTTAATTATATGCAGCTACTCAGCTAACATAAAAACGACTATCATATTTCCTAGTTCCTCCGAAAGCCCGCCCCCAAGAGGCTCTGATTGGTCATCTAACATAATGTGCTGTGATTCGCAGATCGGCTCCACGTCACCAGCAAACGTCATGCCTCTACTAGCACTACTAGCACGCGCTTTGCCGTTGTGTAAATAGTGTCAGTCAGTGTAACTGTTAGCCGTATCAGTTTGAGCCTGAATCAGACAGAAAATGAAGAGGACACAGCTGAACCTCACGCCTGCTCTCTAAAATAAAATTGGACAAGTGTCTTTATATATTCGGGTTATAAGCATGTGTAAGTAATATGAAACGTTCACATATCTTTTACGAGTTCGTTAATTGAGCTGTAGAACGCACGAAAAGCGGCTGCATAGAGAGACACTGGAGCGCTGGTGAAGATTGTGGGTGTTTACAGCGGTTTGATGGATAAATATAAATTTGTAGCTAAATTGTTAACGGTGCCAAACAGTATTTCCCGTTGTTTACACCCTCGCTACAACATACCGTTAACACTAGAAACTATGCATGTAATAGATCAATTTTAACAAATAAAAACACTTACAGGTTGTGGCTCACAGTCCACAGCTTCTTCTATTATGGTTGGCACTGTTCCTTCTTTGAGGAGTTTTTAGCTGAATCCAGCACTGAACTGAGAGATTCTGGAAGCTGTCCTTTGTCAAATGCTAGAGCTATATCTTTATTATAATTCTCTGGAATATAATTAAAATTAAATTGTAAGCACTTCTCTTTTTCTGTCATGTCCTTTGGAAGCCCAAATACAAAAACAGAAGAAGCTCCATGAAAATAGCAGCGTTTGGATGGCATTTTAGCTTTCTCTGCTATAACATTACAACACCTCTGGCCACACCCCTTCGCTGCACGTAACCTGAATGGTTTATGACTTCGTTAACCCAGATGTATTTTTTGTAGTCCCCAAACTTCGTTCGCTGTAGGCTTTGCTAAGCTAACTCTGTAAAAGCCTTTGTCTCCCTTTGCATTGTCTTCCTTTGCATTGAACTTTGAGCGTATTACATTCAGAGATGGGCGTCACGGTGGCGCAGTGGGTAGCACGTTCGCCTCACAGCAAGAAGGTCGCTGGTTCGAGCCTCGGCTGGGTCAGTTGGCGTTTCTGTGTGGAGTTTGCATGTTCTCCCCGTGTTCGCATGGGTTTCCTCCGGGTGCTCCGGTTTCCCCCACAAGTCCAAAAACATGTGGTATAGGTAAATTGAGTAAGCTAAATTGTCCGTAGTGTATGTGTGTGAATGAGTGTGTGTGGATGTTTCCCAGTGATGGGTTGCAGCTGGAAGGGCATCCGCTGCGTGAAACATATGCTGGATAAGTTGGCGGTTCATTCCGCTGTGGTGACCCCAGATTAATAAAGGGACTAAGCCGAAAAGAAAATGAATGAATGAACATTCAGAGATGTTGTTTATGTTCACACAGCTACATTACACATCAACTAAAGTTTAAAATATGATATCGTAGTGGACCACCCCTTTAAAAGAACAGTTCACCCAAAAATGGAAATTCTGTCATCATTTACTTGTTTCAAACCTGTTTGAGTTTAATTTTTTGAACACAGAGGAAGACGTTTTAAAGAAAGCTGAAAACCTGTAACCTCTGACTTCCATAGTCAGAAAAACAAATACTATGGATGTCAATGGTTACAGGTTTTGAGCATTCTTCAAAATATCTTCGTTTGCATTCAAAAGAAGAAAGAAACTCATAAAGGTTTGAAACCACATAAAGGAACAAATTGTGAGTTAATTTTTGTTTTGGGTGAACTATCCCTTTAAAACACACTTAATATACAAATACACTTCATTGAACATGTACACAATGACATCACCTATATACTATATAGCTGCAGGTTAACTATGCTTGTATATAATAACTTTAACTATTAAAAGCTATTAGTTACTAGTTAATTAAAGTGATTAGCAACTAATAAAGTTATGGTAACTAATAACTTTACTGATTTTGATTATAATACAATAATGTGCACCTTTTGTGAAGCTGCTTTGAAACAATAATGTTTATGAAATCGCTATACAAATAAACTTGAACTGAATTGAATTAACATGAATATTATTACTCACAGAAGAGTCCCTCATGGCCTTTCTTTGTCGCCTGTAATGTAACCTGACGATGATCTGGTGGAGCACTTTTTATCAGCAACACCATCTAAGAGGTCTCTGAAATTAAAATAGATCTATTCATCGACCCATGTCAAAAAAGATTTCACTGTTTACCAGACGATTATTCATTTAGGTTCAGTGTTAATTTAAAGAGATGACTATAACAGGATTGACTTTCATAATCCTTATGAATGGTAACATGCAGTTCTAAATGTTTTTTAGAGATTTAAATGTGTCCGTTTCTCTGCTCCTCACTAAAAATAGATATGAGAAACATACACATGATTACACATTATAACAACTTTAATAACATTAATAATCATATAAAAATAAATAATGCTTTAATGGATTGATGTAACAGGATTTTTAAATCTGGTGGTGGCTGATCATCCACACAGTAAAAGAGTACCCTAGTAGCCACGGGATCGGCGAGCCCAATGAGTGAG